>OZ012741.1:690395506-690635506 GCA_963859935.3 Lathyrus sativus | reverse complement strand
TTTGGCTCAATGGATTGGTTTGATCGAAAACTTGAGATAATGGATGTAATCCAAAAAAAGATTCATAAGTGGTTGTTAATGGCGTTGAAGTCACTAAATTCTCAGTAGTCGGGATCAATTTATCTCTAATTGCTCTACACATCTTTTCTCTAATTATATTTTCTAAACGAACGAGAGCCAATCCAAATTGATCTTGTAAGAGATCTGCTACGGAACGAATACGTTTATTTTTCAAATGATTCATATTGTCAAGTGTACCCATTCCAAATTTCATTCCAATCAAATGATCCGCAGCTGTCAATATATCTCGCGGTAACAAAAATGTATTGTTCTCCGGTATATCCATATTCAGCCTTCGGTTCATATTTCGCCGACCAATTCCTCCTAATTCACATTTTTGTTTAAAAAATTTTTTTTGTAATTCCGTATATAAAGATTCAGAAAATATGGGATCTCCGCCTACACAAACAAATTGTCGATAAAACTCCAAAATGGCATTTTCTTTTGACCCTATGTTTTCTTCCTCCTCTTCAGTGAGGCAAGACAAGAAAATTTCGGGGTAACAAACGTTCGCAAGAATTTCGCTTAAATTCGAACCCATAGCTGATGATAGAACTAGAATAGATATTTTCTGTTTCCTACTTACACGAGCCCATATCCTTGCTTTTCTATCCATTTTTAACTCTAATCTTCCTCCCCAATCTGATATTATTGTGGCAGTATAGACTGAAATTCCGTTATGGTCCAATTTTGACCGATAATAGATACCGGGGCTTTGCAATATTTGATTGACTACAATTCTGTATATTCCATTTACTATAAAAGTTCCCAGGGAATTCATTAGAGGAATGTTTCCAATAAAAATAATTTGTTCTTGGATATCCAGACTGTTTTTCCAAATTAATCCCGAGGATATATATAATTTAGAGGAATATGTAAGTAATTCATATACAGCATCTTTTTCTTTTATTGAGGGTTCGACCAATTGATATGTTTCCGCAAATAACTGAAATTCCATTTCTTGATCTGGATCTTCAATTTTTGGAAACTTTAAAAGTTCTTCTGTTAAGCCCCGATCAATGAATCTACAAAAGCCTTCAAATTGTATTTGATTCAATCCGGGTAGTGTAGACATTCCTTCATTCCCAACCCCAAACATTTTTTATTCCCCCCCTTTTTTTATAGAAAATAGCCCATTATTTGCTGTCATTCTTCATCGAATCACATGAATAGAATAGATTTAGCAATAATGGAATTTCTGTTCTTTTTACTTTACTGAATCACATGAAATTTTACCGAACTACGTCTATGAAATACCGATTATGAAAAGAGGAAATTGGATACTCCAATTAGAATTTGCAACAAAACAAACAAATAGAATTGAACTTGTAATATCAATGGAAACAAATTGATCCATTTCACCTAGACTTCGGGTCGGGGTATTTTTAACAATCTAAAAAAAATGAATTCTATTTGTACTATTAGTATAGTATGATATTCCGTATTCCCATTCGATTGATATCCCAAAAATAAATTCAGGATTTGCTCGGCTCCATGAGAGAAAGATATCAAAAATAAAATAATCAGAAAAAAAAAATACCATTTTTTTTAGCCCTTTACCATTTAAAGTGTTCAAAAAAGAATAAGAATTCACAAAGAAGAGAGATATTTTGACCCTTTATTTTAGAATTGGAGGTTTGCAGTGCATAAAAAGACTTGGCATAGATCTAACTTCAACTATAGCTATCTATATATGTCTCTTACGTTATTGCAGGCCTATTTGTTCGAGACAGCATATGTTGTGTTAATTTTTCTATTCATTCATCAATCTATTTAATGAAAAATTGGCAAAATAATGAAAGTACGAGAATTTTTTGAAAATTCCCTGTAATCTAGAATTGATACCCGATTAGATAATGTGTAACAATGAAAATGGATATTCTGGAGTTGACATATATTAACAGTTCTTCTTATAATGGAAATAGAGAAGGATTCTAAAAAATCAAGATTCCTGAATTCTTCCGGAATTTGTAATTAATGGTTGCTTGCTATTTGTCCCGAAATTTTTACTTTTCTTTTGTGACTGAAAAGGTATACGTTGGTTTTTTGGAGAGGAGGGATATTCTGATCCATTTTTTTTTATCAGGTTTTTTGGCGGCATGGCCGAGTGGTAAGGCAGGGGACTGCAAATCCTTTTTCCCCAGTTCAAATCCGGGTGTCGCCTGATCGACAAGATAATGTATTCCGTTTTGTTCATACAAAAACTTTGTCTTTTTTCCATGTGGAAGCAAGGGAAAGCGTTCTTGTCTTGAGACTTGTTTGATTCAAAATTCTACGCATTAAAATGCTTTCAATCTTTGCGTCTCGGATTCCATGAAAAATGAATTCGAGTAGTGAAATAAAAAAGCCTCGAAGGTTCCATCGTTGAAAATCCTAGGAGGTGTTCGGAAATGGTTTGAAGTAGTTGAATAGGAGGATTACTATGACTATAGCTCTTGGTAAATTTACCAAAGATCAAAATGATTTATTTGATATTATGGATGACTGGTTACGGAGGGACCGTTTTGTTTTTGTGGGTTGGTCCGGTCTATTGCTCTTTCCTTGCGCCTATTTTGCCGTGGGGGGTTGGTTCACAGGTACCACCTTTGTAACTTCATGGTATACTCATGGATTGGCAAGTTCCTATTTGGAAGGTTGTAACTTCTTAACTGCAGCAGTCTCTACTCCTGCTAATAGTTTAGCACACTCTTTGTTGTTACTGTGGGGTCCTGAAGCACAGGGAGATTTGACCCGTTGGTGTCAATTAGGTGGTCTGTGGACTTTTGTTGCTCTTCACGGTGCTTTCGGATTAATAGGTTTTATGTTACGTCAATTTGAACTTGCTCGATCTGTTCAATTGCGGCCTTATAATGCAATCGCATTCTCCGGTCCAATTGCTGTTTTTGTTTCTATATTCCTGATTTATCCACTGGGCCAGTCTGGTTGGTTCTTTGCGCCTAGTTTTGGTGTAGCAGCTATATTTCGATTCATTCTCTTTTTCCAAGGGTTTCATAATTGGACATTAAACCCATTTCATATGATGGGAGTTGCTGGTGTATTGGGCGCTGCCCTACTATGCGCTATTCATGGCGCTACCGTAGAAAATACCTTATTTGAAGATGGTGATGGCGCAAATACATTCCGTGCTTTTAACCCAACCCAAGCAGAAGAAACTTATTCAATGGTTACTGCTAACCGCTTTTGGTCCCAAATCTTTGGGGTTGCTTTTTCCAATAAACGTTGGTTACATTTCTTTATGTTATTTGTACCAGTAACTGGTTTATGGATGAGTGCTCTTGGAGTAGTCGGTCTGGCCCTGAACCTACGTGCCTATGACTTTGTTTCTCAAGAAATCCGCGCAGCGGAAGATCCTGAATTTGAGACTTTCTACACCAAAAATATTCTCTTAAACGAAGGTATTCGTGCGTGGATGGCGGCTCAAGATCAGCCTCATGAAAACCTTATATTCCCTGAGGAGGTTCTACCACGTGGAAACGCTCTTTAATGGAACTTTACCTTTAACTGGTCGTGACCAAGAAACGACTGGTTTTGCTTGGTGGGCCGGGAATGCCCGACTTATCAATTTATCCGGTAAACTACTGGGGGCCCATGTAGCCCATGCCGGATTAATAGTATTCTGGGCCGGAGCAATGAACCTATTTGAAGTTGCTCATTTCGTACCCGAGAAGCCCATGTATGAACAAGGCTTAATTTTACTTCCCCATCTAGCTACTCTAGGTTGGGGGGTAGGTCCTGGAGGGGAAGTTATCGACACCTTTCCATACTTTGTATCTGGAGTACTTCACTTAATTTCCTCTGCAGTATTGGGCTTTGGCGGTATTTATCATGCACTTCTGGGACCTGAGACTCTTGAAGAATCTTTTCCATTCTTTGGTTATGTATGGAAAGATAGAAATAAAATGACTACTATTTTAGGTATTCACTTAATTTTGTTAGGTATAGGGGCTTTTCTTCTAATATTGAAGGCTTTTTATTTTGGGGGTATATATGATACCTGGGCTCCAGGAGGGGGAGATGTAAGAAAAATTACCAACTTAACCCTTAGTCCAAGCATTATATTTGGTTATTTACTAAAATCGCCTTTTGGGGGAGAAGGTTGGATTGTTAGTGTGGACGATTTGGAAGATATAATTGGGGGACATGTATGGTTGGGTTCCATTTGTATACTTGGTGGAATCTGGCATATCTTAACCAAACCCTTTGCATGGGCTCGGCGTGCACTAGTATGGTCTGGGGAAGCTTACTTATCTTATAGTTTAGGTGCTTTAGCCGTTTTTGGTTTTATAGCTTGTTGCTTTGTCTGGTTTAATAATACTGCCTCCTGCCAAAATAAGAGACGTTTGTGCAGGAGGCAGTATATTTTCGCCTCCTGCCAAAATAAGAGACGTCTGGTTTAATAATTACCAAGCGTGAGGAAATGCTAGACGTTTGGTAATTCCGCCTCCTGCCAAAATAAGAGATGCCATTGAAGCGGCTAATCCCATGCATATTGTATGTACTTGTGCTTCTACAACTTGCATAGTATCAAAAATGGCCATTCCAGACATAACCTCTCCGCCGGGAGAATTTATAAACAGATACAAATCTTTGTTCTTGTTCTCTAAACTGAGATATATCATCATACCAGCAACTTGATTTGCTAGTTCACTCTCAATCTCGTCACCTAAAAAAAGAAGTCTGCTGTAAAAAAGTTGATGGTATAAGTCAACCCAAGTAGCTTCATCCTCGCCAGGAATTTGAAAGGCTACCTTTGGAACACCCACTGGCATAAAAAAATGATGCAGTTGCCTGACATCAGCATATTACTTTAATATAAAATTGTGCAGAGTACAGAATGAGTTTATTTTGTTAAAAATAATTTTTATTTCGCCAGATAACATAAAAAAAAAAACAAGCCTAAAATAAGGGCAAGTTTTTATGAATAGGTCATTCTTGGATATGTGTCTACTGATATTGATATTATTGTTACGTGTTACTGGACGACTAATGAATTGAATTCTGGAAAATGAAATTCAAGAAGGGATTCTAACAAAAAGGATCTTCGACAACCCCCAAAAAGTATATTTCTATGTTTCCTATCGAATTGAATTCTAGAAATATTATTATTTCCTTCATGAATTATATTATTAGAAATCAATTCATGCTATTCACCACATTTTCATTGATCCTCCATTTATAGTCCGAAGCTAAGAAAGAATCAATGTAAAGAACCCCTATCTTATATTATAGTCTTAAACTTTGAGGAATTTTCGATTCAGTACATCGAAACAACCAGAAAAAAAGAAAACAACATACGAATAGTTCCGTGATTTTGGCTAAGTGATTGTTGAATTTTTCCCTTGGAATGAATAGAAAAAAATGGATTGATTCGATCCGATTTATTATCCCCAATCAATCCTAAACCAGATGGGTCATTTCTTTTTCTGATATATGAAGTATTCGATTTTACTAAGTCAATTCTTAGAAAATACTCAATCAAACCATTTGTACTTACTTCAATAAAGGAAGCGGGGGCCTCCTCAATCGAAGAACTTTTTTTGCCGTCATCCCAATGGAAGACTAAACAAGTCCGAAGGAATGGAATCCTTGTGTCGGAAATTTCCCGAATGGATTTTCCAATAGAATTGACAACTTTTAGTTCCAGATTATCCTTTTCCTGGAATAGATCTTGGGGAAAAAGTTTTACAAAAGGGATAGTGTCCGGTATTTCATATAAAATTACAGGTCGAACCAAAACAAATTTTTTTTTTCTTTTTTTTTTTTTAGTTGCGATCCATTGGACATAGATCCCATCTTTAATTTTTTTTGATTCCTTGCCTTTTTTTTTTTGTAGTTGCGATCCGTTGGACATAGATCCCATCTTTATTTTTTTTTGATTCCTTGCATTTTTTTTTTTTACCGTTCCGGGTGGTATAAAGATGGGACTGTGTCTTGATATCTTATCAATCTCTCTGGGAAAATGGATATTTCCAGAAAATATTTTTAATTCTATTTTTTTTTTTTCTTTTCTAATCGGACCAATCCGCCTACTCGACTTCTTATATTGAAAGTGATTGGTGTTCCTCTTCCAACAAGACTATTATTCCGTACCATTAGGGAAGAAGATTGGGGTAAAATATGCACTTCTTCGGGAATCAAAAAAAAGGGACCTACTTGAATTGGATAGTTTGGCTTTAATTTTTTTCTTCCTCGATACTCAATGAAATCTTCTTTTTGAAAAATGGGTTGAGGATGATCGAAATAAGCAAAAATACTATTTCTAGGAAAAATACCATTGATAGGTATTTCAATGGAGACACCGGAAGGGGACATTAGTTCGTTCTTTCGTTCTTGAATCGATTGGAATGGAAATGGAATAAGAAATCGATTTCTTCGCCTTTTCGCCAAGAAATAAAAAGTATCGTGAAAAATAGCGGGATACATTAAATAAGAATGATCCATATATATGATTGGATTAAATATTGAATAATCGCTGATCCCCTTTTCTTTTGTACCAAAAGTATGGAAACCAAAGAATTTATGTTTTACTTGATTATTCCTTTCTACAAGATTCGAAATATTTTTTTTTCCATTCGAAAGTGAATCCATGGTAATTTGATCTTGATCCTTGTGAAGTAAAAAATGGGTTGTATTAGACCTGCACGACTTTCCTGACAATATCCATAAATGACTTGTTTTTGGTAAGATATGTACATTACTATCCATAAATTCTGATGCATGGTACACATCGGTACTCCAATGCATTTCCCCTTCTGAGTCAGAATAAATATGTTTTCGAACCCTCTCTTTCAAATTAAAAGTATATGTTCCCGCGAGGATCTCCGCAATCACTTGTTCTGATTTTACATATTGATCATTTTTAACTAATAGAAAACTTTTTGGTGGAATAATGACGTTATGTATAATATCGTAACTTTCTATAGTTACATACAAGTCTATATTACATATAAAAGCAGGATATCCATGACGTGTACGTGTAGGGTGAACTAAATCCTCATTCCATTTTATCTTTCCATTCGAGGGGGCTCGCACATATTCAGCAGTACCCCCTGTGAATACTCCACCAGTATGAAAAGTTCTTAATGTTAGTTGAGTTCCCGGTTCTCCAATAGATTGACCAGCAATAATGCCTACAGCTTCTCCCAATTCTACCAGGTCCCCATGAATAGGACTCCGCCCATAACACAATCGGCAGATCCACGACGTATTCCTACAGGTAAAGGGGGTTCGAATAAATATGGGTTGTGTTTGAAAAGTTATGAATCGATTGATAAGTCCAATTCCAATATCTTGATTTCTAACGACAATGCACCGTGAACCTATATATATATTGTCTGCTACTACACGACCATTTAATGTTTGTATCAAAATTCTTTCTGGCATCATTCCATTTCGGATGTTTACAGAAATCCCATGGATGGTACCGCAATCTGTTCGCCGTACAACAATGTGTTGAACCACTTCAACAAGTCGACGTGTAAGATATCCAGCATCTGATGTTCGTACAGCAGTATCTACAACCCCTTTACGGGCTCCGTAGCAAGAAATTATATATTCTGTTAAAGACAGTCCTTCACGAAAATTGCTTTGAATGGGTAAATCAATCATTTGTCCTTGTGGATCTGACATTAATCCTCTCATTCCGACTAATTGGTGTACTTGAGATGCATTTCCTCTAGCTCCTGAAAAAGACATTATATGGACTGGATTAAAGGGGTCAGTCATCCTAAAATTGGGAGTCATTTGTTGTCGCAAATATTCGCTTGTAGCATACCATATTTCAATGGATTGGCGTAATTTTTCTACCGCATGGACATTCCCATAATGATTATGTTTTTCCAAAACGGAACTTTGTTGTTCAGCATCTTGGACTAGCCATCCTTTAGAAGGTATTGTTAAAAGATCATCAATTCCTAATGAAATAGATGTAGCAGTAGCTTGATGGAATCCTAGAGTCTTTACTTGATCCAGGATGTGTGATGTATATGCCATTCCGAAATGATCTATTAATCTGCTAATAAGTCGTTTAATGGCAGTTCCACCTATCACGTTATTGTGAAAGACTAGATTGGTCCCTTCTGCCATAAGTCCCTCCATATTCCACTCAGTGGTATTCGGTTCGACGACAATAGATTTGAGTGAATGATTGGAAAACTCCCTTTTCTTTATGTTTATTTACGTAGAAAATTGAAAAGATGCTAGTTGACCTGAATTTACACCAGTATCCTAAATTTACTTAGCGTGGATACCAACACTAACCATCTATATGATTAGATACTATATGATGAATCGGCTCGAGAAAAACCTTGTATAGCTTCTTCGATTTCTCGATAAAAAGAAATATGACCAATAGTGGTTCGAATGTATATACAACGAATTTCTTTTTTTATACTTCTTATTACTAAATAATCCTCATAAATCTCATAATAGGTACCAAAAGATTCATAGTGAACTTCGATAGGAACTTCTCTTGAAGACATAATGCATTGATGTATTTGCCACCGGAGCCAAAAAGGACTATCCAAATTTATTCTTTTCTGTCTATAAGCTCCAATTGCATCATAGGAATTGCAAAAACAGGGTTCTTTTTTTTCATATACTTCAAGTTCTTAAAGTTATTATTGCTCATTTTTTCATTTTGAGAATTTCTGCAATTAAACCAATTATACCTGTTTGCACAAATACCTCGACGATTTCCGCCTCCTGTATATTTTCCACATTCATAGGAGTACATTTATGTTTTTGCTTTATGAATATGATATTTTTTGGACATTTCTAATAATATCGATCTTTATTCCTATTTTGGCATTTCTAATTTCTGGAATTTTAGCTCCAATTAGGAAAGGGCCAGAAAAACTTTCTAGTTATGAATCTGGAATAGAACCGATGGGCGATGCTTGGTTACAATTTGAAATCCGTTATTATATGTTTGCTCTCGTTTTTGTTGTTTTTGATGTTGAAACAGTCTTTCTTTACCCATGGGCAATGAGTTTTGATGTATTAGGGGTATCCGTATTTATAGAAGCTTTCATCTTCGTGCTTATCCTAATTGTTGGTTTAGTTTATGCATGGCGAAAGGGAGCATTAGAATGGTCTTAATTCTTGAATATTTAGACAATTAAACAAAACATTGAGACAGTTATGAATTCTATTGAGTTTCCCTTACTTGATCAAAAAACCAAAAATTCAGTTATTTCTACTACATTAAATGATCTTTCAAATTGGTCAAGACTATCCAGTTTATGGCCGCTTCTCTATGGTACTAGTTGTTGCTTCATTGAATTTGCTTCATTAATAGGATCGCGATTTGACTTCGATCGTTATGGACTGGTACCACGCTCTAGTCCTAGGAAGGCAGACCTCATTTTAACAGCGGGCACCGTAACTATGAAAATGGCTCCTTCTTTAGTTCGATTATATGAGCAAATGCCCGAACCAAAATATGTTATTGCTATGGGAGCTTGTACAATTACAGGAGGTATGTTCAGTACCGATTCTTATAGTACTGTTCGGGGCGTGGATAAGCTAATTCCTGTGGATGTCTATTTGCCGGGCTGTCCACCTAAACCGGAAGCGGTTATAGATGCTATAACAAAACTTCGTAAGAAAATATCTCGAGAAATCTATGAAGATCCAATTAGTTATCAACGTAGGTGTTTTACTACCAACCACAAATTTGATGTTGGACACAGTACTCATACCGGCAATTCTAATAAAGGATTATTCTATCAACCATCATCTATTTCCGAGATAACCTCGGACACATTTTGGAAATATAAAAAAATGAAGTATCCTCCGACGAACGAAAAAGTGAATTAAACAGGATCCTTTTGTACAAAATACAATAAGAAATAGCAAGCAAGTCAATCTGACAAAATTTCATTGTAATGGAAATAAATGGTAAATACTTATACCAATCTTATAAAAAACTCGGGAGAAATCAAAAAATGCAAGGTAATTTGTCTGCTTGGCTAGTCAAACACGGAATAGTTCATAGATCTTTGGGTTTTGATTACCAAGGAATAGAGACTTTACAAATAAAGCCCGAGGATTGGCATTCGATTGCTGTTATTTTATATGTATATGGTTACAATTATCTACGTTCCCAATGTGCCTATGATGTAGCACCAGGAGGACTATTAGCGAGTGTCTATCATCTTACGAGAATAGAGTATAGTCTAGATCAACCCGAAGAGGTATGCATAAAAGTATTTACCCCAAGGCAAAATCCGAGAATTCCTTCTATTTTCTGGGTTTGGAAAAGTGCAGATTTTCAAGAAAGGGAATCTTATGATATGTTAGGAATCTATTATGATAATCATCCGCGTCTGAAACGTATTTTAATGCCCGAAAGTTGGATAGGATGGCCTTTGCGTAAAGATTATATCGCCCCTAATTTTTATGAAATACAAGATGCTCACTAAATGCGAAAAATAAGAAAGTAATCTTAACTTCGACAACCCCAGATATTAAAGAAAGAAATATCTGTATGTCCATTGACTTATCGATTAGTCAGAATAATAGAGGTTTCATTCCTCTCTTATTATAAGAGGGATTCATTGAGATTCAAAAATGGGATGGAGCAATACTGATTTCGGACGAGCCAATAGGATGAACTGAAAAAGTTCTGCTTGGTGTTTCAAGCAACTAATTGAAGCATTTGAATATTGTTTCAATTGAAATATTAACAATTGTTATTGCAGCGCAGAAAAAATCAAAACAAACTTGAATCATTCATTTTCATACTTCCTTTTGATCCCTAGAATATACATCCATTCATTCTTCATCTAGAAAGAGCATATCGCCGTACACCTACATAAATTATGTAGGATGATTAAGACCACTAATAAATATGTATCTATTCCCTTTTTTCAAAAGAAATATGGGAATAGATACTCATACATAATGAGTTGCCGGGAACCAGATTTGAACTGGTGACACGAGGATTTTCAGTCCTCTGCTCTACCGTCTGAGCTATCCCGACCATTCTTGACGCACCATCCGAAATCTAAGAAATTACTTGAGTCTATGTCAAGTAAATCCAAAAAGGGCCAGAATATAGGAGGGAAATTTTTTGGGGATAGAGGGACTTGAACCCTCACGATTTCTAAAGTCGACGGATTTTCCTCTTACTCAAAATTTCATTGATGTCGGTATTGACATGTAGAATGGGACTCTATCTTTATTCTCGTCTGATTAATAAGTTATTCAACTGATCCATCAGATTATGTTGGAGTGACTGATTTGAGCAATGAATATTCTATTCATTGATTTTTTCTCCTGCCAATTGTGTCATTTTTACTTTTTAGAAAAAATATGCATGCCATATGATATTTACCTGCAAAAAGTCAAACGACTACACAAATTTGTTAGTAATTGATTAAATGCAATGAAACGCGACGACAAATCTTAGGGCAAAATTTGGGGTATTACAGTTATTATGATAATATTTCTCACCCAACCTCTCTTTGATGTTGGCAAAAAAAAATCATGAAGTTTGACTTTGGTTTGACCACAGTTGACCTCAGTTTGACCTTTTAACTGCATTGACTGCTTTTGACTTATCTGATCATCTGACTGAGCAAACTTTTGAGAAAAGTCTTGAAACTTGACATGGGGGTTCTTATACACATATAAGATGTTATGAAGCTCACTTGAAGTCTTGGAAGTCCATTTAGCCTGATTAAAGTCAAAACCCTAGTTTTGGATGCACTGCTTAGGAAGTGCATTGTCTGAGGGAATTGTCAACTCTTCTGACCAATTGTGAATTTTGTGAACCTTGTGAACCTTCTTGGAACACAAAGTCTTGTATTGTGAGGGCAAATTTTGGGGTGCAACAGCTGCCCCTGTTCAATTTTCTGAAACCTGAGGGGTTAGATTGGTATATTTGCCAGTCGTAACCTGGAAGGTTGAAGGGGATTGAACACAAAAGCCCAAAAATTTGCACTCACCAGTGCATGGAGTGATATTGATGGTTGGTTGAACATGATTGAGTGGGCTTAAAGATACCACTAGGGGAAAGTTCTTCAGTAGTATAATGAGAACTGTCAGGAGTCTGGAGTAATACTGATGTAACAGCATGTCTTCAGGAGGATAGAGCAATCAAGCAGTCTTGAAGTGATAAATCTGACCTCAGGAGGATAGAGCAATCAATAGCTCTAAAGCAGTCTTGAAGTAATAATGGCTTCAGGAGGATAGAGCAATCAATAGCTCTAAAGCAGTCTTGAAGTAATAGAATGGATTCAGTAGGATAGAGCAATCAACAGCTCTAAAGCAGTCTTGAAATAATAATGTGATATGTCTTCAGGAGGATAGAGCAATCAATAGCTCTAAAGCAGTCTTGAAGTAATGATTTCAGGAGGATAGAGCAATGGATAGCTCTAAAGCAGTCTTGAAATAATAATGTAGTTTCAGGAGGATAGAGCAATGGATAACTCTAAAGCAGTCTTGAAATAATTAGATGGCTTCAGGAGGATAGAGCAATGAATAGCTCTAAAGCAGTCTTGAAGTAGTAATATGACCTCATGAGGATAGAGCAATGAATAGCTCTAAAGCAGTCTTGAAGTAATAGGATGATTTCAGGAGGATAGAGCAATCAGTAGCTCTAAAGCAGTCTTGAAGTCATGAGAGGCTATCAGGAGGATAAAATAACCCTGAGGTTACAATAAAGCAGTCCCAAAGTAATAAGAAGCTCATCAGGAGGATAAAGTAACCCTGAGGTTACAATAAAGCAGTCCCAAAGATCATAAGATTGTTTGTTGGATAATTAACCTGAAAACAAGGTAGCATTCTGTATAACAACATTAGTTTATGCTTTATGTATGCATGTATGACATGATGCACTTAGGTAATGTACTATAGACATATATGTTATGGTATGATGTAAATGATGTATGTATGCTATGACACTGCTGGAAGTGTCTGGATATCCTTGTATAACAACTGCTGGCCAAGGAAAATAAATCCCGATTCGTTGTTGAAGAATATATAACCCTCCGTCTGCTGGGGATAACAAGGTATAGATAACCTCCCGTTGTTGGGGATAACAAGGTATAGATAACCTCCCGTTGTTGGGGATAGTAGGGTATAGATAACCTTCGTTTTCGTTTGATAGTAGGATAAGTATAACATCCCGTCTTCGTTCATCGTGCCCTTATTGGAAAGTAATTTCCCGTATATCCGTATGAGGATAAAAGAGATGGATATAAATTCCAGGGGAGATTAGACTTTGTGAAAATGGATTAGTCCTACTGATGGTTTGTAACTGTCTTGTAAAGATGAACCGGCGAAGCTTCGTTGAAATCCTTCCCTCGTTCGTCCTTAGTAAATACTATTACTGCATTTTCATGCATTTCTGGTAAACATCAATCATATTAAAAGCATACATGCGTTTCTGGTAAACATCAATCATATTCAAAGGCATACATACATTCAAACACAACCAATGGACGTTTCGCTTATGTAAATAGGGTAAAAGTAAATCTGGATTCAAAAGATGGAATTTATTTATATCAAAAGTGACCCATACACGGGTAAGTTTGTACAAGGAGACATAAACCCTAGTAAGAGAATTTTGTCATGAAGTTTTACAAAAAGAATCAGCTATGTGGGAAATAATCCTATTGAGTTTCAATTCTACTATTGCCACTCAAGTATCTCATCTTCTTGCTGTTGAGACGGAAACGATTGGACTGAGCTTTATCTGTTTGAGCTTGAGTAAGTAGTACAACTAGTTGCAGTTTCATGAGTGATCCAAACGAGACATAGTCATACGCTTTAATCCCTAACTTTTGCCTGGATTGCCCTTTCAGGTTTTCAATCCACCGGGATACCCTTTTTTGCCCAAGCCGCCTTTTCAGGTTTTCGACTTGCCGGGTGTACATCTTTTTATATATATATCCCTAATTTTTGCCCAAACCCTTTTGGTTTGCCGGGATGCCCTTATTTTTGCCTAGGCCTGTCAACCTAGCGGGTCTCTTTTTATGCGTAGTATTTTTTAACTATGTCTGCGTTTACAGGTTGTGGGAAGTCTTCACCATCCATTGTAGTCAGTATCATGGCACCTCCTGAGAACACTGTCTTGACTACAAATGGTCCCTCATATGTTGGAGTCCACTTGCCCCTTCAGTGTCAATCTCATTGCAGTATGCAGGCTTCTCAAATCTATCAATGGTAATCTTGGGAGCTTCATCATCCCAGCTTATCTCAAACATAGATGCCATGGTGGCCAATGCGTCTGCCAACTGATTCTCTCTTCGTGGAATATGTCCAAAAGTAATCTCTTTGAAATGTGGGATCAAAGACAACACATGTTCTCTGTAAGGAATGAGATTATCATGCTTTGTATCCCAATCTCCTTTAATCTGACTTACTACCAGAGCTGAATCTCCATACACCTCAAGGAACTGAATCTTCATATCAATAGCAACTTGCATACTCATGATACATGCCTCATACTCAGCCATGTTATTGGTACAATAGAAACAAAGTCTGGCAGTAATCGGGGTATGACAACCTTCAGGGGAACTAATCACAGCACCAACACCATTACCATATGCATTGGAGGCACCATCAAAAACCATAGTCCATCGGGATCCTTGTTCAGGTCCGTCATATTGTCCAGGTTCTTTGGTAACAGACATAATGTCTTCATCAGGGAACTCAAAATTCATTGACTGGTAATCATCTACTGCTTGATGAGCCAAATGATCAGCAACAACACTCCCCTTAATGGCCTTCTGAGTAGTATACTGTATATCATATTCCGTCAAGATCATTTGCCATCTTGCAATTCTTCCGGAGAGAGCAGGTTTCTCAAATATGTACTTGATTGGATCCATCTTCGAAATCAACAAGGTAGTATGGGTCAACATATACTGTCTTAGTCGGCGAGCAGCCCATGCCAAAGCGCAGCAAGTTTTCTCGAGCAGTGAGTATCTTGTTTCACAGTCGGTAAACTTTTTGCTAAGGTAGTATATTGCCTGCTCTTTTCGACCAGACTCGTCATGTTGCCCCAATACACACCCCATTGAGTTGTCTAATACTGTTAAATACATAATCAAGGGTCTTCCATCAACTGGTGGCATTAAAATTGGAGGTTCTAGCAAATATCTCTTGATTTCATCAAAGGCAGTCTGGCACTCATCATTCCATTCCATCACCTGATCTTTCTTCAACAACTTGAAGATTGGCTCACAGATGATAGTTAATTGGGAAATAAATCTTGCAATGTAGTTCAATCGTCCCAAGAAACCTCTAACCTCCTTCTCAGTACGGGGAGCTGGCATCTCTCGTATAGCTTTCACTTTTGCAGGATCCACTTCAATACCTTTTCCACTGACAATGAAACCCAGGAGCTTTCCAGATCTAACTCCAAAAGTACACTTGTTTGGATTTAATCTCAACCTGTATTTCTTCAACCTCTCAAACAACTTGTGCAGATGATCAAGATGTTGTTCTTCATTCTGAGACCTGGCTATCATATCATCCACATATACCTCTATCTCATGATGAATCATATCATGAAACAAAGCCACCATGGCACGCTGATATGTTGCCCCTGCATTCTTCAAACCAAATGGCATTACCTTATAGCAAAAGGTGCCCCACTGTGTCACAAATGTAGTCTTCTCCATATCTTCAGGTGCCATCTTGATTTGATTGTAACCAGAGAAACCATCCATAAAAGAGAATACCTTATGCTGAGCAGTGTTGTCTACCAGAATATCAATATGAGGAAGTGGAAAGTCATCTTTAGGGCTAGCCTTGTTCAGATCTCTGTAGTCTACACACATATGTACCTTACCATCTTTCTTAGGAACCGGTACCACATTTGCAACCCACTGAGGATAAGAAGTTACGGCCAAGAACCCTGCATTGAACTGTTTCATTACCTCTGCTTTGATCTTTTCTGACATTTCAGGACGCATACGACGAACCTTCTGCTTCTTTGGACGACAATCTTCTTTCACTGGCAAACGGTGAACCACAATGTCTGTATCCAACCCTGGCATATCTTCATAAGACCAAGCAAAGATCTCCACATAGTCACGTAGCATCTGAATCAACCTGCTCTTGACACTGTCCTCTAAATCAGCCCCTATCTTGACCTCTTTTCTGTTTTCTTCAGTTCCCAGATTCACAACTTCGACTGGCTCTTCATGTGGCTGTATAGCTTTCTCTTCTTGTTGTAACAACCTAGCAAGCTCTACAGGTATTTCACAATCGTCCTCGTCTCCGTCTTCAGTTTGATAGATCGGATTCTCGAAATTGTAATTGGCAATAGTAGAACTGTTATCAACTGGATCCAGAGTGGATGAGGATCTGCATTTTAGTGACGTGGGTGTGTGTAAGAACACATAGCTGATAAAGCAAAAATAAAAGAAAAAGAAAGACAAGGAACACAATATTTACGAAAACGAAACGTCCATTGATTTTATTGAATGAAGTATGCAAATGAAATGACAACCCGTAACAAGCACACCATTGTGCCCCGGGTAAGGCACATGGCTTGAAAGTTTTAATTGTTCCAGCAATTTAAAAACATAACACAGTAATAGTATTTACTCCTGACTAAAGGAGATAGGGATAACATCTTCAGCTTTCCAATTATTGAGTCCAGCACCCACAGTAGGAAAAATCCATGCCTCCAAGTTGTGGTCTTCATCTTGATCTCCCACAGCATTGATAACCCCTTGATTGGTGATACGAACAGCACGAGCACGACGAACAGCCTTCTGGGACTCTGCAGTGAAACCCAAACCAAACTTGTCAGACTTGTATGGAATATCAGGAAGCTGACCCCAAATAGTACAACCACCTTCTTCCACCATAGCTTTTGCATCATTGAGGGAGGCCATTGCCATTGTTAGAGGGTTTCTGATGACCACAGGAACCTTCTTCACAGCAGGATGAGTCACACAATCCTTAACAGCCCCGGGAACCACTTCAAATGACTGACATGGAGTTTCAATGTATTCACCTTCTACTTCCAGATACTTGAAAGTGTTTACATGGCTGACAAAGTATTCTTCCTCTCCAAAGACAGTAACAACTTTTCCATTCACCGGATATCTCAACTTTTGATGTAATGTGGAGGTCACAGCACCTGCACCATGGATCCAGGGACGACCAAGCAGACATGAGTACGAAGGACGAATATCCATCACGTAGAATGTAGCAGTAAACACTTGAGAGCCAACCTTGATTGGAAGATCAATTTCCCCATGCACTACTCTTCTAGAACCATCAAAAGCCTTTACCACAATATTACTGGGCTTCAATACCGTATCTTCAGGACTCAGCTTGTTCAGGACTTCCTTAGGCAACACATTCAGAGAGGAACCATTGTCTATCAGCACATGAGACAGGGTAGTGCCCCTGCATTCAATTGAAATATGCAAGGCCCTGTTATGATCCCTCTTGGCAGGGGTCAAGTCAGCATCAGAAAATTCAAACCCGTTGTCATAGGTCAGGTGAGCAACACAATTCTCAAATTGGTCCACAGAAATTGCACTGGGTACATGAGCCATCTTTAGAAACTTGATCAATGACTTGGCATGAGCCTCAGAACATAATAACAGGGAGAGCATAGAAATCTTTGAGGGAGTATGCCCCAGCAGACCTTCTAGCCTTCTTAGTCTTCTTCGCCAGCAGTGTCTTCAATTCATCCTGCCCCTTGGATAGGTTCAGGATCAGCTCTTGGAACTGTGCATTCTGTGCCTGGAGATCCTTAACTGATTGTTCAAGAGCCATTGCTGAAATAAACAGCGAGAAGATGAGAAACCTGTGCACAATTATAAACCTGTGATGCAATGATATGGGAATGCATATGCAATGTTTTCAAGGACCGCATGATTTAAATTTGCTTAAACAAACAAGAAAGTAACTTTTTATTAGTAATAACTTGTTTTGCCTTTTAGGCTTACAAAAAATGAAAACGAAATAAGTACAAAAGATGGGGTTTTAAGTCTCCCATGGACGTTTCCTCTTGGTGTTGAGGTATGAGTTGAGGTTTCGTTCCTCATGAAGTAGCTTTGTTAGCTCTAGGATCCTTGCTTGGCTTGCTTTGTAATGAGCCTCGAAAGTATCCCTTTGCTCTTTCAGTTGGATCCATGATCTCTGCAAGTCTTCCATATCAGTAGGCATGTCTGGGTGAAGGATGGTATAAGCTGTGTCTCCTTCAGCAACAGGTTCCATGGTAACTGGTAGGATGGCAGGATATGGCATCATGAGTGTCTGAGCACGAAATCGTACCCATCTGAGATAAGCCTCCATAGGAATGGTGTACTTAGGCTCCAGTGTCTTGCTGTCAATCCTGTTTACCTTTCCCCAAGCTCGTATGAATCTCTGACGGTATCCCTGAAGATCGTTGTCGTAGTCAAACACAATGCCCTGAATCAACATGTCATGCGGACCATCGCTCCGGGCGTAACCAAACTGTCGTAAAGCTAGAGATGGGTTGTAGGTGATGCCTCCTCTTATGCCTAGAAGTGGCACATTAGGAAACTCCCCACAACGGTCAATGATGGTGACATTCTCCATAGATCTGGAGCACCAATGGATGTCTGAGTGAGAAAGTGACATGATCCTCTTGGACCACCTGAAACCTTGCTCATTCTTCATTACTGAGCGAGGAAGGTGAGAAATAAACCACCTAGAAAGTAAAGGTATGCAGCACATCAAAGTTCCTCTTGCCCTCGTAGTACGGGTGTGAAGAGAATGTAGGATGTCTCCAAGTAAGGTAGGCACTGGATTGTGACTCAGGAATATGTTGATGGCATGAACGTCTATGAACTGATCAGGATTGGGGAACAACACTAAGCCATAAATCAATAAGGCTAATATCTCCTCAAAAGCATCGTAGCTCATAGCCTTCAAGAACATTTGAGCTTTATCCACTAATACCTTGGCAAGAATACCTTTAACTCCACTTCTCGTCTCTAGAACAATGTCAGACTTCTTCAGATGTAGAGCTGCAGCAATAACTTCTGGTTTAAGCTCCTTCTCTAAGCCTGTGAATGGCTTCTGATCAAGAACAGGTATACCCAGAAGTTTAGAGAACTCCTCCATGGTTGGAACCAGCTGATAATCAGGAAATGTAAAGCAATGGTGCTTAGGGTCAAAGAACTGAAACAGCACACTCATCATGTCTTCACTGAACCCTGAAGTAACTAGATCCAATAAGTGACCATGTCTCTTGTTGAACTGGGAATGATCAGGCACTAGGGAAACCAACTCCTTGAGCTTAGCAGGTATCCCTACAAAGTTGATCCTGATGGTGTTTCTACGAGCAGAAGCCATGACCTGCAACAAAGAACAAAGATAAATCCTTTGGTCCTTGAAATGGTTAGGGAAAATGATATGCTTATGATGCATGATGATGTCATGATGTCATGCTCAATCACAAACATGTGGCACACACAAACAAGTCACACCATAGCCCTAGGTTTAAAGGCTTGCATGAGGTTCAAAGGCAAGTACCCTCCCCTGAAGTTAGATGGTTCATCCTGTCCTACAAAAGTAACCAGGTTCTAAGGGATCTCAATATCATTGATCCTTCACAAGGGTGGTTGTTCAGAAGGCAACTTACTTGCCAACCAAAACCCTCCAAGTTTAAGATCTCAATGAGCGTAGTATCGAGTGTCAACCAACTTCAGTCTGCACCAAAGCCGGTTACCTCACTACTTTCTAAAGGCCAAAATGAGTTAACTAGGGTTCTAAAAGTCAGTTAGTGCATTGACAACATATGGCAGCCTCAATATTATCCTCAACTTGACTTAAGGAATATAAGCACCAACCAAGAAGTCGCACTAACTATGGCCACCAGATCAACCGTATCGATATACGTCGTACAGTTTCCTTGGTCTATTGCCATTTACCTAAGGTACACTAGATCCGGGTTAGGACCTTTCACACATAAGAGCACCCCAACAATATAATAATAAAGCAAACAAGGCAAACAATTTAAAGTGATCTTAATTCCTAAGAGTACCCCTCTTAAATAATTCCCCAGCAGAGTCGCCAGTTCTGTAACCCGGTGAACTGACTTTAAACAATGTTGCGGATAGCAAGAGTCGCCACCGACTTTTATTTTATCCATAAGGAAAGGTTATAAAAGAACAGGAAAGACCTTAGAGAATATTTTGGGTCCGGGGGGTAGGTTATGAAAAGGGAAGGTATTAGCATCCTTTTCATCCATGGTTGTCCATGGGCTCTTAGGTACTTAAGCTCACTTTTGAATTGTTTTGAAATTGTAGTGTGTGAATAGAAAATTTTCAGAATAGTTAATAAATAATCCATGTAAGGATGTGTTAAGAACTTGTTTGAAAACTTGTTGAAAATTTGTTTAAGTGCGAAACAGTTTTGAAGTGAGCAAGCACCTAGGAGTAACCTACCCTAATGTTTAAAGGTCTTTCTTATTCTTCATTCTTTCCTTTAGTAAGACTATCCCTACTATAATGGAGTAGGTAGTCCTTACTTTGGATGTTAAGGGACATGTGAGGGACAATTTGACTTTGAAGGCCATTGTGGGATGTAATAAGCACATATAAGGGACCATCATCATTTTTCGAAAGGGACTCGATTCGTAAAGGCAACCATAAGGGACTTTGATGATTTTTCTATTTGAGGGACTTGCTTTATACACCCCACTTAACCAGTATTCGTAGGCAACTTGAGGGATATCCTTAGGAAGTGAGACGGCGATTAAAATCGACTTACGTGTGTGACGTGTTTATTTTAATTATCTTTATTTAAAAGTGATCTAAATTTATTTTAATATTACATACATGTTATTACACTCCCTAATTACTAACCATAATAATAATTAAATAATTAAACAACTTTACATCCAAGAAACAATTACAAAATAATAAGCAAAATAATTAAATAGCAAAGATAAATAAAATATAAATAAGCAATAATAAATAATAAAGGGGGTTAATTCTAAGTTTACTCGGCAAGACATCGCATCTTGTGCCTACGTATCCTTACGGGAGGGGAATCAGAGTAATCGTAGTTCCCCTCAATAGGGAGGTTAGAAACTTCTCGACTGTGGTCAAGGTCTCAAGGGGAATAAACGCATCTTAAGGACACGCTTACGTGGAGTGTAGAAACTCCAAATCTCTACGTTGAAATGTTAAGTTGTAATTAGGGTTAAATTAGGGATTCCACGGCGGGAAACCCTAAAATGAGCGCGGCGGCTCTTTGACCTAATGCTAAGGGTAAAATTGTAATTTTGCCTGCGGCGAGGCATTTGGGAAAATTAGGGTTTGTAGTTTGTAGTTTGGAGGATTTGAAATTGAATGTGTGAAGTTTTACGGACTATTGGCGCGGCGGCCAAACAGTTAGACCTAACCTTCGGATGTGTGCAATGTGACAGAAATAATAGTAAACGCGTGAGATAATTGAATCATGCAAACAGAGAGATAATGTCATAATTTAAACCATGCAAGCAGAAATTTAAAGACAGAATTTAAAGAGCGATTGTTAAGTTCGCGAGGTTACATGAGAGGAGCAGATACAATATGATAATGAAATTTGAATTGAACAATAATAAAATAAAATAAATAACGGTTCTAGTTATTATTTTAAAAAAAGATTTTAGTTATTATTTTAAATTTATCTAAAAAAAAAAGTTTTTCTTAAAAATAATAGGTTTTCATATTAATTTGGAAAAGATGTTAATGTTATTTATTTTAAAAAACAGATTTTTATATTATAACAAATTTTAATAAATTAATGATAACAATAATAATAATAATGGTAATAATAATGATAATAATGATAATAATAATAAATAATGATAATAATAATAATAATAATAATAATAATAATAATAATAATAATAATAATAATAAAGCAATAATGAATTTTAAATGTGCCAAATAACCCAACAATGTTGCTAACGCAGAAATGCGCTCATCGCAACCAGATCTAAATCGGACGAAACAAAATTTATCGCAAAGAAAAAGAAATTAAGCAAAAAATAGTATTATTGCTCACACAAAAATGCGATCATCGCAACCAGATCGAACTAACACAAATGTCACGCGTCATGCACACAAATGTGCAAACATCGTATCGACATAATTCGATCAAAAATCTTATATATATAAACTCTAACAATTTAAAAATTATATATATATAAACGTAACAGTAATAGATAAAGAAAAAGAAATAACGGTAATAGATGAAGAAAAAGAAATAACGGTAAAAGATGAAGAAAAAGAAACAACAGTAATAGATGAAGGAAAAGAAATAACGGTAAACGATGAAGAAAAAGAAACAATAGTAATGGATGAAGAAGAAAACTAAATAACGGCAAACGGCACTCACTCCTCTTAGGTTTTTTTTATTCTCTCCTTTTTTCCAACAAGGCAACACATGTATATATAGGGAACAAATTAGGGTTAACACCAAATTGTCAATAATGTCCCTAAAGCCCATTTTAAAGCCCAAACTAAATAATTAGTTAAGAAAAAATAAAATTTAAATAATTTAAAATAATTAAAATAAACTTAAAATAAAAACTAATAATCCTATTGATTCCTAAAATAAAAAATATTATAAAAAGAACAAAATTTTTTTCAATATTTTTTATTTTATGATTTTTTGGATATTTTTATGAATAATTTAGAAAAAAGTGAAAAAAATAATATTTTAAAAAATGATTTAATTAAAATACGAAAATAATAATTAAATAATAATAAAAAACTATTTTTGTTATTTTTTTAATGAAAGATAGAAAAATTTAGAGTAAAAATAATAAAAAACAAAAAAAAGTGACAAAGGTGAGATTCGAACTCTCAACCTCTCACACTCATAACTCCTTACACATGTCCTCCTGCCAATTGTGCCATTTTTACTTTTTAGAAAAAATATGCATGCCATATGATATTTACCTGCAAAAAGTCAAACGACTACACAAATTTGTTAGTAATTGATTAAATGCAATGAAACGCGACGACAAATCTTAGGGCAAAATTTGGGGTATTACAGTTATTATGATAATATTTCTCACCCAACCTCTCTTTGATGTTGGCAAAAAAAAAATCATGAAGTTTGACTTTGGTTTGACCACAGTTGACCTCAGTTTGACCTTTTAACTACATTGACTGCTTTTGACTTATCTGATCATCTGACTGAGCAAACTTTTGAGAAAAGTCTTGAAACTTGACATGGGGGTTCTTATACACATATAAGATGTTATGAAGCTCACTTGAAGTCTTGGAAGTCCATTTAGCCTGATTAAAGTCAAAACCCTAGTTTTGGATGCACTGCTTAGGAGGTGCATTGTCTGAGGGAATTGTCAACTCTTCTGACCAATTGTGAATTTTGTGAACCTTGTGAACCTTCTTGGAACACAAAGTCTTGTATTGTGAGGGCAAATTTTGGGGTGCAACACCGTCGTCGTGTTGCAGTTAGAGGTAACGGTCCACATGTGAATTGAAAGAGAATCAGAACGCTCTAACCATGACAGCTGCACCCTTGACTACGCTTCCAAGCACCCCCTCAATACACGAGACAATAAGACAGGATTAAAACGGATACGAGATTAGCATCATACACATCAAACTAATGATAGTTCAGAAGATTTACCTTGTAGACTATTCTCCTTCATTCTTAGGGAACTCCAAACCGACCCAACCAGGACAAATAACACAGAGCATGCCCAACGTTATCTCAACTCCAAGTCGAGAACCTTCGATTGAAAACTCCAACTCGAATGACCGTGTAAATGAACTAAAGAAGTCTTCCCCTTTATGATTCAGATAAAGTATTGGGCTCACCACATCTCTTCACACCACCAGTATCAGAGTTTACTTTAGGCCGCGTGTGTATCCCCTGGCCCAAAATACCTTACCTTTCGCACCTGCAGAAAGATAGCAATAGGATTAGCAAGAATCATTGAAGGATATTCCTTGAAGAAATAGAAGATTCGATCCAGAATTAAATCAAATCCAATCCTCATTAAGGCACATATCAGAGATCGTGATTCTCCTCAACAACATTAACTCAGAAATAACGGAAAAAGAAGGATTTCAGATCTCAGCTAAACCAAAATGGAAGGTCCAGAAACCCACAATCAACTTTAGTCAAAGCATTGATTCCTAAGGGCCTATTTAAAGGGATCAAAAGAACACAAAAAGGGACCGATAGCTACGAGGAAACCCTAAAGCTCGTAAGAAAACTTAGCTGTTCATTCCTTTTCCACCACGAACCCGCCGCCGGAAACCTTCAAGCCATCGTCGCTTCTCACACTCGCCGCCACCGAATCGCAATCGCCAATACCTCCGTCGTTCAGGAATCTGCGGTAATCTTTCCACTTGTGTCAAATTATGTCGAAGCTTGTGATCTATTTGTTGTTGTTTCAGGTTTAAAGAATAAAGAAGACGAAACGGAGGTGAGAATCGAAGGAGGATGAGGAAAAGAATGGTCCGGAGATGAGAGAGAGAGGAGGGAGACAGCGCCGAGAGAGGGAGAGGGGGGCTGATTTGGGATCTAGGGTTTTTTTCATGTTTTTTTTGTTTTTTTTATCATTTTTGTAATTTGTTAATGTATTACGATCACTAACCACACACACACTCTTAACAAACCGTAAATCACTAATTTTTTTTTTAAAACCTAATCATCATCTTTCAAGTTAATTAACTCATTCAATAACCTTTTTCTAATTAGTTTTTTAAATAACTGAAACCTTTTAACTTTTTTTACCACTATTTGAATCTTATTTATTTAAAAAAAAATAATAATAATCTGTCAACTTTTATTAGATAATGATATTAGTAGAAAGGGAGATTATTTTTTCATAATTTATTTAACTAATTCCTTTTATAAATGATAATGTATTCTATTTTAAAATTATCTCCCGCTTAAAACTACTTTTTTTAAAAAAAAAAATAAAACCTAATTTTAATTTTCTATATAATTCTATGTATATATTTATTATAATTCTTGTAAATTTTTGTAAATAAAATTAAACCTTATAAATACTTAATGTAAAATTTTGTGAATGTGATTATTGATTATTTAAAATTTATTTTCATCATAATGTGTAAATATTTTTCTTAATAATTGTTAATATATAATTAGAGATAATTAAATTTTGTAAATGATTAAGAAATTTATAATTATGTTATATTTAGAACTTTATATTATAGTAATTATTTAATCATTTATGTTTCTAAATAAAAATCAAATTTTATGTTTAATCACGTTATTAATTAATTATTATTGCTAATCATATTTTGTTGCTTATTATTATTTTGAAATTTCTATCTTATTATTTTTTCTAACTTTGTCTATTTTTCTAATTATTATTGTTTCAACTAATTATTTTCACTAACTTTATATTTCTACTAACCTTATTTAATTTTTCTTATTATTTACTAACCCCAATATTTTATTTACTTATTTGTTATTTTTTTTGATTATATTTTACTATTTATTTTATTTATTATAATTTTGTAATTGCCTCTTGGATGTAAATTGTAATTATTTAATTATTATTATCATTATGGTTAGTAATTAGGGAGTGCTAATATGTATGATATTTAAAAAAAATAAATTAGATCATTTTAATATAAGATAATTAAATTAAACATTTCACACACGTAAGTCGATTTTAATCGCCGTCTCACTTCCTAAGGATATCCCTCAAGTTGCCTATGAATATTGGTTAAGTGGGGTGTATAAAGCAAGTCCCTCAAAAAGAAAATCATCAAAGTCCCTTATGGTTGCCTTTACGAATCGAGTCCCTTTCGAAAAATGATGATAGTCCCTCCAGTTTGCTTATTACACCCCACAATGGCCTTCAAAAATCCAATTGTCCCTCACATGTCCCTTAACATCCAAAGTAAGGACTACCTACTCCATTATAGTAGGGATAGTCTTACTAAAGGAAAGAATAAAGAATAAGAAAGACCTTTAAACATTAGGGTAGGTTACTCCTAGGTGCTTGCTCACTTCAAAACTGTTTCACACTTAAACAAATTTTCAACAAGTTTTCGAACAAGTTCTTAACACATCCTTACATGGATTATTTATTAACTATTCTGAAAATTTTCTATTCACACACTACACTTTCAAAACAATTCAAAAGTGAGCTTAAGTACCTAAGAGCCCATGGATAACCATGGATGAAAAGGGTGCTAACACCTTCCCTTTTCATAACCTACCCCCCGGACCCAAAATATTCTCTAAGGTCTTTCCTGTTCTTTTATAACCTTTCCTTATGGATAAAATAAAAGTCGGTGGCGACTCTTGCTATCCGCAACATTGTTTAAAGTCAGTTCTCCCACCGTGTTACAGAACTGGCGACTCTGCTGGGGATCTATTTAAGAGGGGTACCCTTAGGAATTAAGATCACTTTAAATTGTTTGCCTTGTTTGCTTTATTATTATATTGTTGGGGTGCTCTTATGTGTGAAAGGTCCTAACCCGGATCTAGTGTACCTTAGGTAAATGGCAATAGACCAAGGAAACTGTACGACGTATATCGATACGGTTGATCTGGTGGCCATAGTTAGTGCGAATTCTTGGTTGGTGCTTATATTCCTTAAGTCAAGTTGAGGATAATATTGAGGCTGCCATATGTTGTCAATGCACTAACTGACTTTTAGAACCCTAGTTAACTCATCTTGGCCTTTAGAAAGTAGTGAGGTAACCGGCTTTGGTGCAGACTGAAGTTGGTTAACACTCGATACTACGCTCATTGAGATCTTAAACTTGGAGGGTTTTGGTTGGCAAGTAAGTTGCCTTCTGAACAACCACCCTTGTGAAGGATCAATGATATTGAGATCCCTTAGAACCTGGTTACTTTTGTAGGACAGGATGAACCATCTAACTTCAGGGGAGGGTACTTGCCTTTGAACCTCATGCAAGCCTTTAAACCTAGGGCTATGGTGTGACTTGTTTGTGTGTGCCACATGTTTGTGATTGAGCATGACATCATGACATCATCATGCATCATAAGCATATCATTTTCCCTAACCATTTCAAGGGCCAAAGGATTTATCTTTGTTCTTTGTTGCAGGTCATGGCTTCTGCTCGTAGAAACACCATCAGGATCAACTTTGTAGGGATACCTGCTAAGCTCAAGGAGTTGGTTTCCCTAGTGCCTGATCATTCCCAGTTCAACAAGAGACATGGTCACTTATTGGATCTAGTTACTTCAGGGTTCAGTGAAGACATGATGAGTGTGCTGTTTCAGTTCTTTGACCCTAAGCACCATTGCTTTACATTCCCTGATTATCAGCTGGTTCCAACCGTGGAGGAGTTCTCTAAACTTCTGGGTATACCTGTTCTTGATCAGAAGCCATTCACAGGCTTAGAGAAGGAGCTTAAACCAGAAGTTATTGCTGCAGCTCTACATCTGAAGAAGTCTGACATTGTTCTAGAGACGAGAAGTGGAGTTAAAGGTATTCTTGCCAAGGTATTAGTGGATAAAGCTCAAATGTTCTTGAAGGCTATGAGCTACGATGCTTTTGAGGAGATCTTAGCCTTATTGATTTATGGCTTAGTGTTGTTCCCCAATCCTGATCAGTTCATAGACGTTCATGCCATCAACATATTCCTGAGTCACAATCCAGTGCCTACCTTACTTGGAGACATCCTACATTCTCTTCACACCCGTACTACAAGGGCAAGAGGAACTTTGATGTGCTGCATACCTTTACTTTCTAGGTGGTTTATTTCTCACCTTCCTCGCTCAGTAATGAAGAATGAGCAAGGGTTCAGATGGTCCAAGAGGATCATGTCACTTTCTCACTCAGACATCCATTGGTGCTCCAGATCTATGGAGAATGTCACCATCATTGACCGTTGTGGGGAGTTTCCTAATGTGCCACTTCTAGGCATAAGAGGAGGCATCACCTACAACCCATCTCTAGCTTTACGACAGTTTGGTTACGCCCGGAGCGATGGTCCACATGACATGTTGATTCAGGGCATTGTGTTTGACTACGACAACGATCTTCAGGGTTACCGTCAGAGATTCATCCGAGCTTGGGGAAAGGTAAACAGGATTGACAGCAAGACACTGGAGCCTAAGTACACTATTCCTATGGAGGCTTATCTCAGATGGATACTATCTCGTGCTCAGACACTCATGATGCCATATCCTGCCGTCCTACCAGTTACCATGGAACCTGTTGCTGAAGGAGACACAGCTTATACCATCCTTCACCCAGACATGCCTACTGATATGGAAGACTTGCAGAGATCATGGATCCAACTGAAAGAGCAAAGGGATACTTTCGAGGCTCATTACAAAGCAAGCCAAGCAAGGATCCTAGAGCTAACAAAGCTACTTCATGAGGAACGAAACCTCAACTCATACCTCAACACAAAGAGGAAACGTCCATGGGAGACTTAAAACCCCATCTTTTGTACTTATTTCGTTTTCATTTTTTGTAAGCCTAAAAGGCAAGACAAGTTATTACTAATAAAAAGTTACTTTCTTGTTTGTTTAAGCAAATTTAAATCCTGCGGTCCTTGAAAACATTGCATATGCATTCCCATATCATTGCATCACAGGTTTATAATTGTGCACAGGTTTCTCATCTCCTCGCTGTTTATTTCAGCAATGGCTCTTGAACAATCAGTTAAGGATCTCCAGGCACAGAATGCATAGTTCCAAGAGCTGATCCTGAACCTATCCAAGGGACAGGATGAATTGAAGACACTGCTGGCCAAGAAGACTAAGAAGGCTAGAAGGTCTGCTGGGTTGCTCAACATGGGAAGAAGGTTCAAAGGTCCTGCCAAGACCAAGGAACAGGTTGAAGACTATGAATCTGAAGAATCTGAGCAGGAGAGAGGCAGTCTCCACAACACTATGGGGGACTCTGATTCTGAGGCTAACTACTACCATGAGCCTAACAAAGACAAATTCAAGATGCTGGTGGATAGAATGGATGCTATGGAATTACAGAAATCATCTGGGCTGGATTTTGAGGATTTGGGCTTGATATCTGGGGTGGTCATACCCATTGGGTTCAAAGTTCCTACATTTGTTGTCTATGATGGGGTCTCTTGTCCCAAATTGCATCTGAGGTCTTATGTCAGAAGAATTCAACCCCACACTGCTGATAAAAAGTTGTGGATCCATTTCTTTCAAGAAAGTTTATCTGGAGCTCAGCTAGAGTGGTATTATCAGTTGGAGAGTGTCAACATCAGAGATTGGAATGACCTTGCTGAAGCTTTCTACAAGCAGTATCAATACAATGCTGACTTAGCCCCCACTCGCATGCAGCTTCAAAGCATGTCTATGGGTGCCAAAGAAAGCTTTAAGGAGTATGCTCAGAAGTGGAGAGACTTAGCTGGAAGAGTTCAACCTCCTTTGACTGATAGGGAGTTGGTTGATATGTTCATGTGTACGCTGAATGGTCCGTTTTACAGTCATCTCATTGGAAGCTCATCATCTGGCTTCACTGAGTTGATCATGACAGGAGAGCGAGTAGAGAATGGTATCAAGAGTGGTAAGATCCAAGTGGGCACTTCTTCATCAGGTGCTGCAAAGAAGCCTCCCACTGGGAAGAGAGAATCTAATGCTGTGTATGGTCAGCCTGATCGTAACAGAAGGCATCAGTCTGTTAGTGCAGTTCATATTTCAAATCCAACTCCTGCAACAACAGAGCAGCCTCAAGGCAACCAACAGAGGGCTAGAAGACAGTTCACGAAGATCAACATGTCAATGGCTCAGGCATTGCAACACTTGTTGAAGGCTGAACTTATTACCCTGAGGGAGGCTCCTCAGAATCCCAATGTTACCTCTCCCAAGTACAATCCCAATGCACGATGTGCATATCATTCAAACTGTCCAGGACATGATACTAATAACTGCTGGGTCTTGAAGAACAAAATTCAGGATATGATTGATGCTGGAGAAATTGAGTTTGATCCACCAGGTACTCCAAATGTGATTACAGCTCCAATGCCAAATCACGAGAAGACTGTCAACGCCATTGATGAAGATATTGATGAAGATCTGCATGTCTATTCAGTTATGGAGTTGAGCACACCATTGTCTGTTATCAAAAAGAGGTTAGTACAAGCTGGGATCTTTCCAGGTTGTCATGAAGATTGTCTATATTGTACCTATAAGCCGGATAGTTGCTTCATTTTGGGAGATGGGATTCAACGTCTCATGGATAAATATACTATAGTGTTTGAAAGAAGACCAGCATCTGTAGAAAGTATGGTGGATCATCTGACTCAGGGTAAGAAGATTGAAGAGGTTGACATGGTTGACAAAGTACCACTAAGAATCACTTCAAAGGGTCCCATTAAAATCACTCGTCAGGGCCCAATCAAGATTACTGCTGAAGGTCCTGTGAAAGTTGTTGCTGAAGCCAGAGTAGCTCCTCTGATCATTACCACTCCTGGTCCTATTCCTTATACATCTGACAAAGCTGTGCCTTGGCACTATGGGTCTGATGTTTACATCCATTGTGTCAAGCAGGAGCCCTTACCCGATATGCCTGTTGACATTGATAATATTGCTGGATCTAGCAAGATCACTCGTAGTGGAAGAGTCTTCTCTCCTCCAGTTGCTTCTAAGAGTGCAGTTACTCCTGCTGTTACTTCCACCACTGATGCTCGGGGCAAGGGTCCTGTTATTGAGCCTGTATCTACTGATGTGCCAGCTGCTGATGACCTCTCTAAGCAGATGGAAGAAGTATTGAAAATCATTCGCAAGAGTGATTATGATATTGTTGATCAGCTGGGGCATACTCCCTCAAAGATTTCTATGCTCTCCCTGTTATTATGTTCTGAGGCTCATGCCAAGTCATTGATCAAGTTTCTAAAGATGGCTCATGTACCCAGTGCAATTTCTGTGGACCAGTTTGAGAATTGTGTTGCTCACCTGACCTATGACAACGGGTTAGGATTTTCTGATGCTGACTTGACCCCTGCCAAGAGGGATCATAACAGGGCCTTGCATATTTCAATTGAATGCAGGGGCACTACCCTGTCTCATGTGCTGATAGACAATGGTTCCTCTCTGAATGTGTTGCCTAAGGAAGTCCTGAACAAGCTGAGTCCTGAAGATACGGTATTGAAGCCCAGTAATATTGTGGTAAAGGCTTTTGATGGTTCTAGAAGAGTAGTGCATGGGGAAATTGATCTTCCAATCAAGGTTGGCTCTCAGGTGTTCACTGCTACATTCTATGTGATGGATATTCGTCCTTCGTACTCATGTCTGCTTGGTCGTCCCTGGATCCATGGGGCAGGTGCTGTGACCTCCACATTACATCAAAAGTTGAGATATCCGGTGAATGGAAAAGTTGTTACTGTCTTTGGAGAGGAAGAATACTTTGTCAGCCATGTAAACACTTTCAAGTATCTGGAAGTAGAAGGTGAATACATTGAAACTCCATGTCAGTCATTTGAAGTGGTTCCCTGGGCTGTTAAGGATTGTGTGACTCCTCCTGCTGTGAAGAAGGTTCCTGTGGTCATCAGAAACCCTCCAACAATGGCAATGGCCTCCCTCAATGATGCAAAAGCTGTGGTGGAAGAAGGTGGTTGTACTATTTGGGGTCAGCTTCCTGATATTCCATACAAGTCTGACAAGTTTGGTTTGGGTTTCACTGCAGAGTCCCAGAAGGCTGTTCGTCGTGCTCGTGCTGTTCGTATCACCAATCAAGGGGTTATCAATGCTGTGGGAGATCAAGATAAAGACTACAACTTGGAGGCATGGATTTTTCCTACTGTGGGTGCTGGACTCAATAATTGGAAAGCTGAAGATGTTATCCCTATCTCCTTTAGTCAGGAGTAAATACTATTACTGTGTTATGTTTTTAAATTTGTAATTTCTGGAACAGTTAAAACTTTAAAACCATGTGCCTTACCCGGGGAACAATGGTGTGCTTGTTACGGGTTGTCATTTCATTTGCATACTTCATTCAATAAAATCAGTGGACGTTTCATTTTCGTAAATATTGTGTTCCTTGTCTTTCTTTTTCTTTTATTTTTGCTTTATCAGCTATGTGTTCTTACACACACCCACGTCACTAAAATGCAGATCCTCATCCACTCTGGATCCAGTTGATAACAGTTCTACTATTGCCAATTACAATTTCGAGAATCCGATCTATCAAACTGAAGACGGAAACGAGGACGATTGTGAAATACCTGTAGAGCTTGCTAGGTTGTTACAACAAGAAGAGAAAGCTATACAGCCACATGAAGAGCCAGTCGAAGTTGTGAATCTGGGAACTGAAGAAAACAGAAAAGAGGTCAAGATAGGGGCTGATTTAGAGGACAGTGTCAAGAGCAGGTTGATTCAGATGCTACGTGACTATGTGGAGATCTTTGCTTGGTCTTATGAAGATATGCCAGGGTTGGATACAGACATTGTGGTTCACCGTTTGCCAGTGAAAGAAGATTGTCGTCCAAAGAAGCAGAAGGTTCGTCGTATGCGTCCTGAAATGTCAGAAAAGATCAAAGCAGAGGTAATGAAACAGTTCAATGCAGGGTTCTTGGCCGTAACTTCTTATCCTCAGTGGGTTGCAAATGTGGTACCAGTTCCTAAGAAAGATGGTAAGGTACGTATGTGTGTAGACTACAGAGATCTGAACAAGGCTAGCCCTAAAGATGACTTTCCACTTCCTCATATTGATATTCTGGTAGACAACACTGCTCAGCATAAGGTATTCTCTTTTATGGATGGTTTCTCTGGTTACAATCAAATCAAGATGGCACCTGAAGATATGGAGAAGACTACATTTGTGACACAGTGGGGCACCTTTTGCTATAAGGTAATGCCATTTGGTTTGAAGAATGCAGGGGCAACATATCAGCGTGCCATGGTGGCTTTGTTTCATGATATGATTCATCATGAGATAGAGGTATATGTGGATGATATGATAGCCAGGTCTCAGAATGAAGAACAACATCTTGATCATCTGCACAAGTTGTTTGAGAGGTTGAAGAAATACAGGTTGAGATTAAATCCAAACAAGTGTACTTTTGGAGTTAGATCTGGAAAGCTCCTGGGTTTCATTGTCAGTGGAAAAGGTATTGAAGTGGATCCTGCAAAAGTGAAAGCTATACGAGAGATGCCAGCTCCCCGTACTGAGAAGGAGGTTAGAGGTTTCTTGGGACGATTGAACTACATTGCAAGATTTATTTCCCAATTAACTACCATCTGTGAGCCAATCTTCAAGTTGTTGAAGAAAGATCGGGTGATGGAATGGAATGATGAGTGCCAGACTGCCTTTGATGAAATCAAGAGATATTTGCTAGAACCTCCAATTTTAATGCCACCAGTTGATGGAAGACCCTTGATTATGTATTTAACAGTATTAGACAACTCAATGGGGTGTGTATTGGGGCAACATGACGAGTCTGGTCGAAAAGAGCAGGCAATATACTACCTTAGCAAAAAGTTTACCGACTGTGAAACAAGATACTCACTGCTCGAGAAAACTTGCTGCGCTTTGGCATGGGCTGCTCGCCGACTAAGACAGTATATGTTGACCCATACTACCTTGTTGATTTCGAAGATGGATCCAATCAAGTACATATTTGAGAAACCTGCTCTCTCCGGAAGAATTGCAAGATGGCAAATGATCTTGACGGAATATGATATACAGTATACTACTCAGAAGGCCATTAAGGGGAGTGTTGTTGCTGATCATTTGGCTCATCAAGCAGTAGGTGATTACCAGTCAATGAATTTTGAGTTCCCTGATGAAGACATTATGTTTGTTACCAAAGAACCTGGACAATATGACGGACCTGAACAAGGATCCCGATGGACTATGGTTTTTGATGGTGCCTCCAATGCACATGGTAATGGTGTTGGTGTTGTGATTAGTTCCCCTGAAGGTTGTCATACCCCGATTACTGCCAGACTTTGTTTCTATTGTACCAATAACATGGCTGAGTATGAGGCATGTATCATGGGTATGCAAGTTGCTATTGATATGAAGATTCGGTTCCTTGAGGTGTATGGAGATTCAGCTCTGGTAGTAAGTCAGATTAAAGGAGATTGGGATACAAAGCATGATAATCTCATTCCTTACAGAGAACATGTGTTGTCTCTGATCCCACATTTCAAAGTGATTACTTTTGGACATATTCCACGAAGAGAGAATCAGTTGGCAGACGCATTGGCCACCATGGCATCTATGTTTGAGATCAGCTGGGATGATGAAGCTCCCAAGATTACCATTGATAGATTTGAGAAGCCTGCATACTGCAATGAGATTGACACTGAAGGGGCAGAGGAGAAGCCTTGGTTCTATGAAGTGAAAAACTATCTTGAAGCTCAGGAGTTCCCTGAAGGGGCATCTGTCAAAGATAGGAAGTTCCTGAGAAGGTTTTCTGCTAAGTTCTTTCTGAGTAATGGCATTCTGTATAAGCGTAATCATGATTCAACTATGCTTCGTTGTGTGGATAAGAAGGAAGCTACAGAAATTATGGAAGAGATGCATGATGGGACCTTTGGCACTCATTCTAGTGGTCATACCATGGCAAAGAAGATTTTGAGGGCAGGTTACTATTGGTCTACCATGGAAGCTGATTGCTATCAACACTCCAGAACATGTCACAAATGTCAAATCTATGCTGATAAAGTACATGTACCTCCATCTCCATTGAATGTGTTGACTGCTCCTTGGCCCTTTGCCATGTGGGGCATTGATATGATTGGTGAGATCAAGCCTACTGCTTCTAATGGGCATCGTTTCATCCTGGTTGCTATTGATTACTTCACGAAGTGGGTAGAGGCAGCTTCATTTGCATCTGTGACTAAGAATGTGGTGGCTCGGTTCATTAAGAATAATCTCATATGTAGGTATGGTATCCCTGAAAGGATTATCACTGACAATGGCTCTAATCTGAACAACACTATGATTACTGATCTCTGTACGCAGTTCAAGATTAAGCATCACAACTCTTCTCCGTATCGTCCAAAGATGAATGGAGCAGTTGAAGCTGCTAATAAGAACATTAAGAAGATTGTACAGAAGATGACTATTACTTACAAGGATTGGCACGAGATGTTACCATTTGCTCTGCATGGCTATCGTACTACAATACGTACTTCAACAGGGGCAACCCCATTCTCCTTAGTCTATGGTATGGAAGCAGTTCTGCCTATTGAAGTTCAGATCCCCTCCTTGAGAATTATGAAGGATGCAGGCTTGGATGAAGATGAGTGGATTCAGACTCGACTTGACCAGATAAATTTGATTGATGAGAAAAGGTTAGCAGCAGTTTGTCATGGCCAGATGTACCAGAAACGGATGATCAAAGCTTTTGACAAGAAAGTTAAGCCAAAGGTATATCAGGCTGGTGACTTGGTAATCAAGCGTATCATATTACCACAGGGTGATCCTAGGGGCAAGTGGACTCCAACATATGAGGGACCATTTGTAGTCAAGACAGTGTTCTCAGGAGGTGCCATGATACTGACTACAATGGATGGTGAAGACTTCCCACAACCTGTAAACGCAGACATAGTTAAAAAATACTACGCATAAAAAGAGACCCGCTAGGTTGACAGGCCTAGGCAAAAATAAGGGCATCCCGGCAAACCAAAAGGGTTTGGGCAAAAATTAGGGATATATATATAAAAAGATGTACACCCGGCAAGTCAAAAACCTGAAAAGGCGGCTTGGGCAAAAAAGGGTATCCCGGTGGATTGAAAACCTGAAAGGGCAATCCAGGCAAAAGTTAGGGATTAAAGCGTATGACTATGTCTCGTTTGGATCACTCATGAAACTGCAACCAGTTGTACTACTTACTCAAGCTCAAACAGATGAAGCTCAATCCAATCGTTTCCGTCTCAACAACAAGAAGATGAGATACTTGAGTGGCAATAGTAGAATTGAAACTCAATAGGATTATTTCCCACATAGCTGATTCTTTTTGTAAAACTTTATGACAAAATTCTCTTACTAGGGTTTATGTCTCCTTGTACAAACTTACCCGTGTATGGGTCACTTTTGATATAAATAAACTCCATCTTTTGAATCCAGATTTACTTTTACCCTATTTACATAAGCGAAACGTCCATTGGTTGTGTTTGAATGTATGTATGCCTTTTAATATGATTGATGTTTACCAGAAATGCATGAAAATGCAGTGATAGTATTTACTAAGGACGAACGAGGGAAGGATTTCAACGAAGCTTCGCCGGTTCATCTTTACAAGACAGTTACAAACCATCAGTAGGACTAATCCATTTTCACAAAGTCTAATCTCCCCTGGAATTTATATCCATCTCTTTTATCCTCATACAGATATACGGGAAATTACTTTCCAATAAGGGCACGATGAACGAAGACGGGATGTTATACTTATCCTACTATCAAACGAAAACGAAGGTTATCTATACCCTACTATCCCCGACAACGGGAGGTTATCTATACCTTGTTATCCCCAGCAGACGGAGGGTTATATATTCTTCAACAACGAATCGGGATTTATTTTCCTTGGCCAGCAGTTGTTATACAAGGATATCCAGACACTTCCAGCAGTGTCATATCATACATACATCATTTACATCATACCATAACATATATGTCTATAGTACATTACCTAAGTGCATCATGTCATACATGCATACATAAAGCATAAACTAATGTTGTTGTACAGAGTGCTACCTTGTTTTCAGGTTAATTATCCAACAAACAAGCTTATGATCTTTGGGACTGCTTTATTGTAACCTCAGGGTTACTTTATCCTCCTGATGAGCTTCTTATTACTTTGGACTGCTTTATTGTAACCTCAGGGTTATTTTATCCTCCTGAAATCATCCTATTACTTCAAGACTGCTTTAGAGCTATTCATTGCTCTATCCTCATGAGGTCATATTACTACTTCAAGACTGCTTTAGAGCTATTGATTGCTCTATCCTCCTGAAGCCATCTAATTATTTCAAGACTGCTTTAGAGTTATCCATTGCTCTATCCTCCTGAAATTACATTATTATTTCAAGACTGCTTTAGAGCTATCCATTGCTCTATCCTCCTGAAATCATCACTTCAAGACTGCTCTAGAGCTATTGATTGCTCTATCCTCCTGAAGACATATCACATTATTATTTCAAGACTGCTTTAGAGCCATTCATTGTTCTATCCTCCTGAAATCATATCATTGCTTCAAGACTGCTTTAGGGTTATCACTATTGATTGCTCTATCCTCATGAAGACATGCTGCTACATCATTATTATTCCAGACTCCTGACAGCTTTCATCATACACCCATATTTTGAACTGCTCCCCCCCTAGTGGCATCTTTAAGCCCACTCAATCATATTCAACTAGCCATCTGTACCACTCTAGTGCACTGGTGAGTGCAAATTTTTGGGCTTTTGTGTTCAATCCCCTTCAACCTTCCAGGTTACGACTGGCAAATATACCAATCTAACCCCTCAGGTCTCAGAAAATTGAACAGGGGCAGCTGTTGCACCCCAAAATTTGCCCTCACAATACAAGACTTTGTGTTCTAAGAAGGTTCACAAGGTTCACAAGTTCTCCAACAACTTGCATAACCTTTCATGAAGTTCATAAAGTCCACAAGCTACTTTATGAAGGTTCACAAGGTTCACAAGTCCCACAGTGCTTTCAATACCTTTCATGAGGTTCATGAAGTCCATAGGTTGCTTCTTGAAGGTTCACAAGCTTCACAATACCTCCCATGAGTATCACAAGATATCTTATGAAGATTCACAAGGTTCACAAAGTTCACAATTGGTCAGAAGAGTTGACAATTCCCTCAGACAATGCACCTCCTAAGCAGTGCATCCAAAACTAGGGTTTTGACTTTAATCAGGCTAAATGGACTTCCAAGACTTCAAGTGAGCTTCATAACATCTTATATGTGTATAAGAACCCCCATGTCAAGTTTCAAGACTTTTCTCAAAAGTTTGCTCAGTCAGATGATCAGATAAGTCAAAAGCAGTCAATGCAGTTAAAAAGTCAAACTGAGGTCAACTGTGGTCAAACCAAAGTCAAACTTCATGATTTTTTGCCAACATCAAAGAGAGATTTGGTCCCAGGGGTATTTTGGTCATTTTACACAAATTCTACCAATTCCTTGAAGACGGGCTGTTATTAAAATTCTGAGGCATTTGATGCGTTATGGTTTTGAGGCATTTATCAATCACCAGTTCTGATCATATTGAGATTTGGCATTTGGTCAGTGGAGTTTAATTACGATTAGTTTTGCTGTTGATGCTGAAAATGTTGTGACCATGGTGCCCATATGAGTTTGGTTATGAAACAATTGGTTAACATTTTAATCGGATGACGAGATTAGGATCACAAATACCACTTGGAAATATTTATGTTTTATGCCTATGTTAATGAGTTAAATACTTGTGGATTTATTCACATTTGTTTATATTTTTTAACTAAGAATAGAATATAAATAAATTCAAAACTTTGAGAATTTTATTTCATAAATAATGCTATCATACAAGAATGGGGATGTTGCTTCATGCAAAGTACTGTTACAAGGAAGTACATTAAAGTTCTCAAATCCTAAGGGATTACATTAAAGCATCTATCCTAAATCCTAAAAGTATCTAAGTCATCAAAGGACGCTCAACGGAGGGGTCACGGATCTGAAGCTGCAATACCTGCATAGAATCGTGAATATCCACCATAGCTCGCTGCATTGCCGCCATCCAATCACAGTTATAGTTGCATACTGCCTGTTGAAAAGGGTCGAACCCTTGAGAAAAAGCGTCGGAACCATCAATAGTCCCGGTACTAGCAGCTGCGCCACCCTTTTAGTTCTTAGACCTACAGTACTTATCCACATATTTGTCATCAATGGGGGCCGGGATCTTCACCAAACTGCGGGATGGAAGCTTCATCCGCGACTGGGAGCATAAGGCCATAATGAGGCAGGGAAAAGCAAGGGGGCAGTTATTGCACCCTAATTTTTGACCGTAGGATCCTACCTCTTTCTGCGCTTTTTATATTATTTTAATATTTAATATTTATGCGACTAACCGATTTGTGCAGACGCAGTAATGTCGATTAGAGATATTTTCTCTTTCTCACAATTTAAATGCATCAGGGATATGGTCAGTTGAGCCTAATTCCGTTTGATTAGGGGTTAAGCATAGTCATTTGAGGATCGATCATAGTAAAGGCAAGTAGAATTTCAATGCTCAAGATTCCGACTAAACTAAGATTCGTCTAAGTTGCCTTCCACTCACGAGTTTCATTCATGAAGAGTTAGTTTTATTTTGAGTAAGATTGATTCACATCAGAAAATCTTCATGATATAAAAGAAGTATCTCCTTGCTATTAGTGGTTAAGTTACTGAAGAGCTTATTTTGGAGGTTGCCTTTTCAAGTTTTTCCTTCAGGACCCCATTGGTTTGCCGTTGGGCTTTATTTCAGGTCTTTTGTCAATTATTTGTGGATCGTTCTAATACTCCTTTCCACCAATTGCCATGGCTTGTTATTAAGTACGTGAAGAACTAAATTAACGCAAGGATAACTATCAGCCCATAATTTACAAAATGCTTCATGTAAAGGAACTCATGAAATTAAATTGAAGTAGGCAACAAAACATTACTTGGATAACTACGTAGTATTGTTTTATCATCATACACTAAAAAAACTAAAATACATTGAAAATGAAGGACCACAGTATATGATTACTACTGCTCCTGCAACTTCATCAATTACCGAATTCTCAACCTACTCAGAATCACAATGCGATACTTGTAAGCAACAAGCACGACATTTGGACTTTTGCTGATGTTGTTATGCCATCTTGATGTGGAGGATGTATTGAAGCTTCTACTTGAAGTTACGAAGACGGTTGTGCTCCATGATTGCACCCTCTTATGTGGATGGAGCCTAGAGGGATGTGGCCATTACTTAGAGACCATAAAAGTCTACAAAGACAAACCTGCAGATATTATTCAAAGCCAATTAGATTCAGACTATCTATCACGACTAACACATCCCGTAACAATAGTTCGGCATGTCAACAAGACTAATGGAGTTAATCTTGGTACCATTTCAAAGGAACCGTGTGCCTCAAGACAGTAATGAGATAAATAAGACAATCAAGGATAAGATTGAACTTCGATACCTTCGTCAATATTTGCGAGCCCATAGCTGCGATAACTCGTCTTTCGCCACGCTTTGTTTGTAATGTCACCAGAACATGACCAAAACCTGTGAATACGTCATTTTGTGAGGCAGAAGTATCTTCTACTTGGTTTGGGAACATAGTAACTTTGGACTCCAAACATAGACAAGGGTTGAGACTATTACCCACAGCCGCGGATGGCCGCTCGAAGAGCGCCTTCATGGTCTGATAGGAAGCAAGCAACCACCAAATTTGTCATCTTCACCTACAAACAATAGACGTAAGTCAATCCACAACAGAACTCTAGAAAGAAGATCAGAGACATAACCTGCACCACAACCATCTCTCCGAATCCAAAGTACACCTACTTAGTTGCGTCCTCTTCAACATTTGCACGTGGAACTCGCAAGCCTCGATGACAGAATAACCACCCTTTTCCTGCATAAGAGTAACTGCAAAACGTGAATAAAGTGGCTTCATTATGACACCAGCCGGTTGAGAGTTGGAATTAAACTTGATTACCTGATGAAGAAGGCACCACTAATTTAATAGCCATCGTTGCGCTGACTTAGCTAGCAGCAGTGTACTCAGTCTGTAGTTAAGGCCAGGAAATCATCTATGTAAAACCATTGTGAATAAGATTACACCAAGGCTCCAGGAGATTTGGATCTTGAGCTATCCAACATCCAACCGGGCAACAGAGTTCTAATACCATCACTAACATTATCACCACCGGCACCGTCGTCGTGTTGCAGTTAGAGGTAACGGTCCACATGTGAATTGAAAGAGAATCAGAACGCTCTAACCATGACAGCTGCACCCTTGACTACGCTTCCAAGCACCCCCTCAATACACGAGACAATAAGACAGGATTAAAACGGATACGAGATTAGCATCATACACATCAAACTAATGATAGTTCAGAAGATTTACCTTGTAGACTATTCTCCTTCATTCTTAGGGAACTCCAAACCGACCCAACCAGGACAAATAACACAGAGCATGCCCAACGTTATCTCAACTCCAAGTCGAGAACCTTCGATTGAAAACTCCAACTCGAATGACCGTGTAAATGAACTAAAGAAGTCTTCCCCTTTATGATTCAGATAAAGTATTGGGCTCACCACATCTCTTCACACCACCAGTATCAGAGTTTACTTTAGGCCGCGTGTGTATCCCCTGGCCCAAAATACCTTACCTTTCGCACCTGCAGAAAGATAGAGATAGGATTAGCAAGAATCATTGAAGGATATTCCTTGAAGAAATAGAAGATTCGATCCAGAATTAAATCAAATCCAATCCTCATTAAGGCACATATCAGAGATCGTGATTCTCCTCAACAACATTAACTCAGAAATAACGGAAAAAGAAGGATTTCAGATCTCAGCTAAACCAAAATGGAAGGTCCAGAAACCCACAATCAACTTTAGTCAAAGCATTGATTCCTAAGGGCCTATTTAAAGGGATCAAAAGAACACAAAAAGGGACCGATAGCTACGAGGAAACCCTAAAGCTCGTAAGAAAACTTAGCTGTTCATTCCTTTTCCACCACAAACCCGCCGCCGGAAACCTTCAAGCCATCGTCGCTTCTCACACTCGCCGCCACCGAATCGCAATCGCCAATACCTCCGTCGTTCAGGAATCTGCGGTAATCTTTCCACTTGTGTCAAATTATGTCGAAGCTTGTGATCTATTTGTTGTTGTTTCAGGTTTAAAGAATAAAGAAGACGAAACGGAGGTGAGAATCGAAGGAGGATGAGGAAAAGAATGGTCCGGAGATGAGAGAGAGAGGAGGGAGACAGCGCCGAGAGAGGGAGAGGGGGGCTGATTTGGGATCTAGGGTTTTTTTCATGTTTTTTTTGTTTTTTTTATCATTTTTGTAATTTGTTAATGTATTACGATCACTAACCACACACACACTCTTAACAAACCGTAAATCACTAATTTTTTTTTTAAAACCTAATCATCATCTTTCAAGTTAATTAACTCATTAAATAACCTTTTTCTAATTAGTTTTTTAAATAACTGAAACCTTTTAACTTTTTTTACCACTATTTGAATCTTATTTATTTAAAAAAAAATAATAATAATCTGTCAACTTTTATTAGATAATGATATTAGTAGAAAGGGAGATTATTTTTTCATAATTTATTTAACTAATTCCTTTTATAAATGATAATGTATTCTATTTTAAAATTATCTCCCGCTTAAAACTACTTTTTTTAAAAAAAAAATAAAACCTAATTTTAATTTTCTATATAATTCTATGTATATATTTATTATAATTCTTGTAAATTTTTGTAAATAAAATTAAACCTTATAAATACTTAATGTAAAATTTTGTGAATGTGATTATTGATTATTTAAAATTTATTTTCATCATAATGTGTAAATATTTTTCTTAATAATTGTTAATATATAATTAGAGATAATTAAATTTTGTAAATGATTAAGAAATTTATAATTATGTTATATTTAGAACTTTATATTATAGTAATTATTTAATCATTTATGTTTCTAAATAAAAATCAAATTTTATGTTTAATCACGTTATTAATTAATTATTATTGCTAATCATATTTTGTTGCTTATTATTATTTTGAAATTTCTATCTTATTATTTTTTCTAACTTTGTCTATTTTTCTAATTATTATTGTTTCAACTAATTATTTTCACTAACTTTATATTTCTACTAACCTTATTTAATTTTTCTTATTATTTACTAACCCCAATATTTTATTTACTTATTTGTTATTTTTTTTTATTATATTTTACTATTTATTTTATTTATTATAATTTTGTAATTGCCTCTTGGATGTAAATTGTAATTATTTAATTATTATTATCATTATGGTTAGTAATTAGGGAGTGCTAATATGTATGATATTTAAAAAAAATAAATTAGATCATTTTAATATAAGATAATTAAATTAAACATTTCACACACGTAAGTCGATTTTAATCGCCGTCTCACTTCCTAAGGATATCCCTCAAGTTGCCTATGAATATTGGTTAAGTGGGGTGTATAAAGCAAGTCCCTCAAAAAGAAAATCATCAAAGTCCCTTATGGTTGCCTTTACGAATCGAGTCCCTTTCGAAAAATGATGATAGTCCCTCCAGTTTGCTTATTACACCCCACAATGGCCTTCAAAAATCCAATTGTCCCTCACATGTCCCTTAACATCCAAAGTAAGGACTACCTACTCCATTATAGTAGGGATAGTCTTACTAAAGGAAAGAATAAAGAATAAGAAAGACCTTTAAACATTAGGGTAGGTTACTCCTAGGTGCTTGCTCACTTCAAAACTGTTTCACACTTAAACAAATTTTCAACAAGTTTTCGAACAAGTTCTTAACACATCCTTACATGGATTATTTATTAACTATTCTGAAAATTTTCTATTCACACACTACACTTTCAAAACAATTCAAAAGTGAGCTTAAGTACCTAAGAGCCCATGGATAACCATGGATGAAAAGGGTGCTAACACCTTCCCTTTTCATAACCTACCCCCCGGACCCAAAATATTCTCTAAGGTTTTTCCTGTTCTTTTATAACCTTTCCTTATGGATAAAATAAAAGTCGATGGCGACTCTTGCTATCCGCAACATTGTTTAAAGTCAGTTCTCCCACCGTGTTACATGTGCATATGTGTTTTATCTTTTCCGCACTTTACTTTTCCGTACCTTTACCTTTCCGCATTTACTTTCAGCACTATATTATTATGATTATTGTTGTGGGAGAGGGAGGTTACTATGAGTGAGAAGCCGAACCTGGGCTTGAGTATGCACCTAGACATAGTTGCGGAGAGTAGTAGACGAACCTGTCTGCTGAGCAGGAACAGTTCCCTACGAAATCTGCGCTCAGACGAGGTTCTCGCCGAGGTGCTCCTTTCCGGTCCTGAGGATCTGAGGGGAGTCCAGACGTGAGGATTGTCGACTCTGGGGACCAATCATTTGGAAGTCAGCTAAGTGAGGCCTCTTCATGACTTGATGATGCCACTCCTTCTGGGAATCGTATCGTCACTCATGAAAGTCTGTGACGCTGATGACCGCATAGGATGTCGTACCTTTGTCTGTGGATTAGGTCCATACCTGTGAGCGGGATTGGGTTTATTGCAGGAAACTTTGACCTCCAGACCACCTGGTTTTCTTGACAGTGGATCAGTTATGTTGGTACCAGGTTTCTCAGTTGCAGATTTGTCTGTTCTTGATAGAACAGGTTTTGATCAGAGGACCTTATTATCAGGTGTATGTTTGTTCTTGATAGAGCAGGTTTTGATCAGAGTATTGTCATCAGTGGTTTGTTCTTGATAGAGCAGATTTTTGGGGTCTGAAGATCTCATCAGCAGATGTTGTTTGTTCTTGATAGGGCAGATTTTGAGTGGGGTCTGAAGATCTCATCAGCAGTTGTATGTTTGTTCTTGATAGGGCAGATTTTTGATTTGGGGTCTGAAGACTTCGTCAGCAGATATTTCTTGATCATACATCCGGGGTCCTTACTATCAGACATTTGTTCTCGACAGAGCAGAATTTTGATCTTATGTATATGGTCCTATCAGAAGGTCGTTCTTAGCAGATCAGATTAGTGGTATTACACCGGGGTTTTCTTCTCATCAGTGATTATTGATGTCGAATCTCCACAACAGCAGTTACCGGGATATATTATTGCATGCCTGCATTTTGCATTAGTTTGCATGTTCATTTGCATTCCATTAACGTGTGTCTGTGTTGCAGGTACCGTTTCCCCGATCCAGGATTTCTCGCCTCCTATTGTATTATTATAGCCTCTCTCAGGAAGACTGTTGCGTACAAGTTCCCGGCCCCTGATGTGTCGAAGTTGACTGGTTTGATGGCTCTAGCAGGTCCCCTTTTGCTTTGATCTTTGTCGTATGCCGACCATCACCAGACTTGTTGGCTGAGGTCACGTTGTTGATTTGTTTTGTACTCGCTGATGCTATGTGCTGCCTGGGTAGGCCTTTCCATATATATATGAGATTGATGTTTCCATGATGGGGCTCGGACTTCTTATTATTATTATTATTATTGTCAGCACTGGCACTAAGGCGCTAGGATCGGGGGAAATCTCCCAAGCACACAGACACACGCATGCATCTGCATGAAGCATTTGCATGGCGTACATTTTGTTGCTTTTCCTAACCTTTAATGTTTGCAGGTTTTTCAGGTTCACAGGTTCCAAGCTGCTTCCGGTCTCCAGGATTGATCAGAGACTCATTCACCGTTACTCAACTCGAGCTAATCAGACAAGGATCATGGATCAGGTGCAGTCAGACGTTCAAGAGCTCCGTGAACGGATGGATCGTTTTATGGAACTGATGCAGGTGGTCGCTAATGGTCAGGACCAGCTCCGTACTTTGGTTCAACCTTTGATCTCCAGGGTTGATAGTAACGGCATACTTCATGGCGGGGCTGTGCCCATTCCTCCTCCAGTTGATACTCCGCAGAATGTTGTTCCTGTTGCCGGGGGCAACGGCAGTGCTAATAGGAATATGATGGCCAATATCGGACTCAATGCGACAGGCGTCGGCAATGGTAGTCTGGGAGCTAATGTCAACATCGGGCCGATCAACGGCAATGCTGGCGTCGAAAACTGTTGGTGCCTCAACCATGGCTTAAGGACCATCAGGATGATGTATTTTCTCAAAGAGGTGTGGAAGCAGAGTTGAATGTTGAAGCGCGGCTCAGGTTCAAAGCACTGGAAGACAAAATGAGAGACATTGAGAATCAGAATACATTGGGCGTTGATATGTCCAAGTTGGGGTTAATTGCTGATTTCAAGGTACCGCATAAGTTCAAAGTGCCTGTCTTTGAGAAGTATAAGGGCACTACTTGCCCTCGTGTCCACCTTCGATCTTACTATAGGAAGATGTCGGCCTATTTCGACGATGAGAAGTTGCTGATGCACTTCTTCCAAGATAGTCTTTCTGGTCCATCCCTCGAGTGGTATATGGGCTTGGAGCCCACTACCGTGCGCACCTGGAAAGATCTCGCTGAAGCGTTTGTCCTCCACTATCAATATAATAGCGACTTGTCCCCCAACCGAGTTCAGCTCCAGAACCTTTCGCAGCGGAATAATGAAGGCTTTAAGGAGTACGCCCAGCGGTGGCGCGAGTTGGCTGCTCGGGTTCAACCGCCGATGGTTGAGCGCGAGCTCGTGCAGATGTTTGTGGCTACCCTTCCTGGAATCTACTATGAAAAGCTAGTCAGTGGCATGTCTGGGACGTTCTCTGCTCTCATCACTATGGGCGAACACGTCGAGAATGGTATAAAGATCGGAAAAATTCAAGGTGAGTCATCCTCAGCTGGAGGAGGTGGAAATAAACCTTACGCTGGTAAGCGTCGAGAAGGAGATGCGAGTGTTGTCACCAACGCTCGGAGAAAGGGCAAGGGCCCTCAGCAGCAAATAGCCAGTATAAGTATCCCAGCAGCTCCGCCGCAGCAGCAGCAGCAGCAACCGCAGCAACAGAATCAACAGGGATATAGAAAATATCAGAATCGGGCTCCTTTGGCAAACCGTCACTTTGAAGCACCACCTATGTCGTATGCGCAGCTCTTGCAAACTTTGCTTCAGCTTCAGTTAGTTCAAAAGAGGACGATGGCTCCCTTGACAGGGGCACCACCACCGGGGTATGACGCAAATGCCACTTGCGATTTCCATACTGGGGCACCAGGCCATACGATTGAGAACTGCAAAGCCTTTAAGCACAAGGTGCAGGACCTGGTAGATGCCAAGATTATTAACTTTTCCGATAATGTGCCCAATGTCACCAAAAACCCCATGCTTCATTATAGGGGAGGCGGAGTGAACGCCATTATCGCAGAGGAGAGTGCAGATCTGCTGACTAATGTCAAAGACTTAAAGACGCCGCTTAGTTTCGTCAAAGCTAAGTTGTTGAAGAAGGGGTTCTTTCCAGGATGCGGAGAGTTATGCATGGCTTGTGCTACACATCCTGATGGGTGTGAGCAGCTGGTAGAAGGTATCCAAAGTCTGATGTCTGAGGGTATTTTGCAGTTCAGCCGGAGAGTTGAAAGTGTATCAGGAGAGGTTGTGTTGAAGCAGGCAGATGAAGTCGCCACCATCACCATTCCTCGTCAACCTATTACCATTTCTGCGCCCCGACCGCCTACAATCACTATTACCAGAGTCGGGTCGATCCCATTCGAGAGCACTAACGCCGTTCCGTGGCATTATGGCGCGAAGTCTATTGCAATGGTCAAAAGTTAGAGTTGGAGCCGTATGGGTTGAATGTGCAGAATCTCGCAGGAGTCAGTGGTATTACTCGAAGCGGAAGAGTGTTTGCACCGACAGAGGTTGTGGCAGAGAAAGTGGTCAGAGCTGATGCTGCTGATAAGGGTAAAGGCAAAACCGTCGAAGAGGTCCCTTATAGGGCAGAGAAAGATTTGCTTGTCAAAGATGTCGAGGAGTTCATGCGGTTAATCAAAAAGAGCGACTACAAGATTGTAGACCATCTTCATCAGACTTCGTCAAAGATTTCTATTCTCAACTTGTTGCTGTGTTCTGAAGCGCACCGCAACGCGTTACTGAAGGTATTGAACGCTGCCTACGTACCGCAAGAGATATCCGTGAATCAGCTAGAAGAGGTGGTAGCCTATGTTAATGCTGGAAATGGGTTAGGTTTCACAGATTTAGAGCTGACTCCTAAAGGGAGAAATCACAACAGCGCCTTGCACGTCTCGATAGAATGCAGAGGCACTATTATGTCGCATGTCCTGGTGGACACGGGTTCGTCGCTTAATGTGCTTCCGAAGAAGGCACTAATGAAATTGGACACTCGTTGATTGCTTTGCACGCCCAGTGATCTGGTGGTGAAAGCATTTGACGGAACTAAGCGTCACGTTTTCGGAGAGTTGACCCTGCCGATTCAAGTTGGTCCGGAGACGTTTGATACGGTTTTTTATATCATGGATATCATGCCCGCCTATAGTTGCCTCTTAGGTCGGCCATGGATCCATGCTGCTGGTGCCGTGACGTCCACGCTGCATCAAAAGCTCAAATATGTTGTCGGGGGAAGCATAGTAACCGTCTGTGGTGAGGAGGACATTATAGTGAGCCACTTGTCATCCTTTAAGTATGTTGAAATGGATGGCGAAATCCATGAAACTCTCTGCCAAGCATTTGAAGCCGTCAAGGTGAAAGAGGTAGCTCCTTTCGTCACAGAGAAGCAAGAGATGAATCTCTCCTCGTTCAGAGAAGCTCGGGCCGTCGTCGAAGTCGGTTCCACCCCAGGCTGGGGGCATGTTTTGGAGATACCGATCAAGCAGGATAAGTTTGGATTGGGGTATTCTCCTGAAGCTGAAGCTTCATCTTCTTCATCTAGCAGTTCGTCTCGGGGGAAGGGGCCGATCCTATTTACCAGTGGCGGAGTGATCTTCGAAAGCATCAACGCGGCGTCAGAGGATAGCGGGGATAGCGATTGTGATCTTGACGCCTGGATTCAGCCAAGCAAGCCGGGCGAGCGCCTCAACAATTGGACCATCAAGGAGATTATCCAGCTGACAAGTGAAGAGTAATGATTTACTTTTTACAATCATTGTACAACCCTATGTCCTACCCGGGGCATAGTGGTTTTATTGTCAGGGCCCTGTTGGATTATGTACATGCATTTTGTTAATAAATCAAAGGCGCTTTCTTCGTACTCAAATATTGTGTTCTCTGTTATTCCTGTTTTATGTTTATTTTGAAAAACAGTAAAATGGCAACGGGGTTTGTGCTAACCTGCATATTCTTGTTTTAAACTTAACCCTTGTTATTGCAGGATCCACATAACAGACGACATCGACTCTGGACCCTCTACGGCTCACTACGACTTCGATTGCCCGATCTATCAAGCCGAGGATGAGATTGAGGAAGACGAAGACCTTCCGGAAGAGTTGGCTCGCTTGTTGAGACAGGAGGAAAAAGTTATTCTGCCTCATGAGGAAGATATTGAGATCATAAATCTGGGTTCTGAAGAGCTCGTCAGAAATGTCAGAGTAGGGGTTGCGCTGCAGAATGATGTCAAGCATAGACTGGTCGAGATGCTTCGAGAGTATAGTGACGTCTTTGCTTGGTCATATGAAGATATGCCCGGACTTGACACAGACATCGTGGTTCATCGCTTGCCGTTGCAAGAAGATTGCCCTCCAGTCAAGCAGAAGCTTAGGAGGACGAGACCAGATATGGCTGTAAAAATCAAAGAAGAAGTCCAGAAGCAGTTGGACGCAGGATTTCTAGCCGTTACCACTTACCCTCCGTGGGTTGCCAACATAGTGCCTGTACCGAAGAAGGACGGTAAGGTACGCATGTGCGTCGATTATCGGGATTTGAATAGGGCGAGCCCTAAGGATGATTTCCCGTTGCCTCATATTGATGTGTTGGTCGACAACACAGCCCAGTTCTCCGTGTTTTCGTTCATGGATGGCTTCTCCGGTTACAATCAGATTAAGATGGCACCGGAGGACATGGAGAAAACGACGTTTATCACCCCCTGGGGAACATTTTGCTATAAGGTAATGCCCTTCGGTCTGAAGAACGCAGGGGCCACTTACCAGCGAGCAATGGTAACTTTGTTTCATGATATGATTCATCATGAGATCGAGGTCTATGTTGATGACATGATTGCAAAGTCCCAAATGGAGGAAGAACATCTGGTCAACTTATTGAAGCTTTTTGAGAGGCTTAGGAAGTTCATGCTGAGGCTGAATCCTAACAAGTGCACTTTCGGAGTGCGGTCCGGAAAGTTATTGGGGTTTATCGTTAGTGAACGAGGTATCGAAGTTGATCCTGCGAAAATAAAAGCTATTCAAGAAATGCCAGCGCCGAAAACAGAAAAAGAAGTTCGTGGTTTCTTGGGCCGAATAAACTACATTGCAAGGTTTATCTCTCAGCTCACGGCCACTTGTGAACCGATGTTCAAACTTTTAAAGAAAGATCAGGCGATTACTTGGAATGAGGATTGCCAGAAGGCATTCGACAAAATAAAGCAGTATCTTCAAGAACCTCCAATCTTGATACCTCCAGTGGCTGGACGGCCATTAATCATGTACCTGACGGTTCTGGAGAATAGTATGGGGTGTGTTCTCGGTCAGCACGACGAGACGGGCAGAAAGGAGCATGCCATTTACTATTTGAGTAAAAAGTTCACTGAGTGTGAATCTCGATACTCGATGCTGGAGAAGACGTGTTGTGCATTAGCTTGGGCTGCCAAACGTCTACGACAGTACATGCTCAATCACACCACTATGCTAATTTCGAAGATGGATCCGATCAAGTACGTCTTCAAGAAGCAGGCTCTTTCGGGCAGGATTGCCAGATGGCAAATGGTGTTAACGGAATATGATATTCAGTACGTCTCCCAGAAGGCCATTAAGGGAAGTGTATTGTCTGATTACCTTGCCGAGCAGCCGATCGAGGATTACCAGCCGATGAAGTCTGAATTCCCTGACGAGGATATTATGTTTCTCAAAGCGAAGGATTGCGATGAGCCATTGCCCGGTGAGGGGCCAGATAGGAAATCTCAGTGGAAGTTGATATTCGATGGAGCGGTTAATTCCTATGGAAGTGGCATCGGAGCTATCATCACGACTCCTCACGGATCCCACATCCCGTTTACTGTGAGACTGACGTTTCCAGTTACCAACAATGAGGCGGAGTATGAAGCATGTATTATGGGTCTAGAAGAGGCAATTGATTTGAGAATCAAGAATCTAGACGTATATGGTGACTCAGCGCTTGTAATCAATCAAATTAAAGGGGAGTGGGAAACTCGTCAAGCGAATTTGGTGTCGTACATGAAATATGCCAGGAGGCTGTTGCCGTTCTTCGATCGAGTGGAACTCCATCATGTACCCAGGGCTGAAAATCAGATGGCTGATGCCTTAGCCACGTTGGCTTCAATGTATAAGGTCAATTTTTGGAATGAGGCTCCAAGAATTGTTCTTTCACGTCTTGATAGACCGACATTTGTCTTTGCAATCGAGGATGCCGCCGACGGCAAGCCATGGTTCCACGACATCCAGACCTTCCTTATGACTAAGGAGTATCCTGCGGGTGCGTCAACCCAGGATAAGAAGACTCTGAGGAGGCTGTCTGGAAACTTTTACCTTAATCCTGATGGAGTGTTGTATAAGAGAAACCACGATCTCGTGCTACTCAGATGTGTAGATGAGAAAGAGGCAAGTATGCTCATGGAAGAAGTCCATGAGGGCACATTTGGTACGCACGCCGGCGGGCATGCCATGACGAGAAAGATCCTGAGAGCAGGATATTACTGGCTGACTATGGAGTCGGATTGCTTCAGATTCGCGAAGAAATGTCATAAATGCCAGATTTATGCTGATAAAGTTCATGTGCCGCCCTGCCCATTGAATGTCATGTCCTCTCCTTGGCCGTTCTCCATGTGGGGCATCGACATGATAGGCAAGATCGAGCCCACTGCATCCAATGGTCATCGTTTCATTCTGGTAGCTATCGACTACTTCACCAAATGGGTGGAGGCAGCCTTGTACGCTAATGTGACCAAGCAGGTAGTAGCTAAATTCATAAAGAGGGACATCATTTGTCGCTACGGAGTTCCCGAGCGGATCATTACTGATAATGGTTCGAATTTGAACAACAAGATGATGAAGGAGCTGTGCCAGAGCTTCAAGATTGAACACCACAACTCATCTCCTTACCGGCCGAAGATGAATGGCGCCGTCGAAGCCGCCAACAAGAACATAAAGAAGATTGTTCAGAAGATGGTTGTGACGTACAAAGATTGACACGAGATGCTGTCGTTTTCCTTGCACGGTTATCGTACGACGGTGCGTACGTCGACCGGGGCAACTCCTTTCTCCTTGGTGTACGGTATGGAAGTTGTCCTACCGTTAGAAGTGGAGATCCCTTCTTTGCGAGTGTTGGTTGATGTGAAACTCGACGAGGCAGAATGGATTACGAATCGTTTGAACCAACTCAGCCTGATGGACGAGAAGAGGTTAGCATCGATTGCATTTGGCCGTCTGTACCAAAGCCGAATGAAGAAAGCTTATGATAAGAAGGTGCGTCCTAGAAGCTTTCAGACGGATGATCTCGTCCTGAAGAAGATTCTTCCGCCACACTTCGATCACCGGGGCAAGTGGACTCCGAATTACGAAGGGCCGTATGTCGTCAGCAAGGTCTTCTCGGGAGGAGCTTTGTTGTTATCCACGATGGATGGTGAAGATTTTGCATCCCCGGTGAATGCGGACGCAGTTAAAAAATACTTTGCTTGAAAGAGACCCGCTGGACAAAAAAGAAAGAGTCCAGGCAAAAAAGGGGCATCCCGGCGAACCAAAAACAGAATAAAAGGTTCGGGCAAAAATTAGGGATATATTGAAAAAATGTACACCTGCGAAGTCGAAAACCTACACTGGGCGGCTTCGGCAAAAAAGGGTATCCCGGTGAACTGAAAACCCGTAAAGGGCGGTTCACGCAAAAGTTAGGGATTTGAATAAGCAAATGACTGCGTTCCGCGTGTGGACTTTCACTGTTAGTGGTTTGGAGGACCTGAGGGCCGTTTATCTGAATCAATCTCTTCCGAAGCTGAAGCGTTGGAGAAGTGTCGAAGTCGAGTGGGTCTTAGAGGGATCAACTCATGGTGTTCGTCTACGCCTCGTTGCCGACATTTGTATATACTGATGTATGTTTTATTTTTGCGCGCCTTCCTCATTCCAGGAGCTTGCCTCTGTTGTAAAACATTTTTTTGCCCATTCAGGGGTTCACCATCAATAAAATGCATGTTATTCAGCAATTCTGTTTGCCTATTTAGCATTTATCTGTTTTGTTTGCGAAAGATATCCCTTTGAGGAGGGTATCTTGTCTGTTTGTTTGTGTTGTTGCAGGTGTAGCACCTTCCAGAAGGTGCGTCGTGCGCATCCCCGAAGCAGGGCGAGTCCTCCTTCTCCAACAGAGTTCAATAGTCTCTCCTCCGCAGAGTCTGAATGCGAGGCCGTGAGCATTGATATGTCTCCCCAGGCAGAGAGGATTCTCTTCCCCAAGCAGACGCATCCTGAAGGAACGTCATCCTCTCAGCTGAGTCGCGCGCCGAAGCTCGTATGTCCCCAATGTTGCACCCCAAAATTTGCCCTCACAATACAAGACTTTGTGTTCCAAGAAGGTTCACAAGGTTCACAAAATTCACAATTGGTCAGAAGAGTTGACAATTCCCTCAGACAATGCACCTCCTAAGCAGTGCATCCAAAACTAGGGTTTTGACTTTAATCAGGCTAAATGGACTTCCAAGACTTCAAGTGAGCTTCATAACATCTTATATGTGTATAAGAACCCCCATGTCAAGTTTCAAGACTTTCCTCAAAAGTTTGCTCAGTCAGATGATCAGATAAGTCAAAAGCAGTCAATGCAGTTAAAAGGTCAAACTGAGGTCAACTGTGGTCAAACCAAAGTCAAACTTCATGATTTTTTTTTTGCCAACATCAAAGAGAGGTTGGGTGAGAAATATTATCATAATAACTGTAATACCCCAAATTTTGCCCTAAGATTTGTCGTCGCATTTCATTGCATTTAATCAATTACTAACAAATTTGTGTAGTCGTTTGACTTTTTGCAGGTAAATATCATATGGCATGCATTTTTTTTCTAAAAAGTAAAAATGGCACAATTGGCAGGAGGACATGTGTAAGGAGTTATGAGTGTGAGAGGTTGAGAGTTCGAATCTCACCTTTGTCACTTTTTTTAATTATTTTTACTCTAAATTTTTCTATCTTTCATTAAAAAAATAACAAAAATAGTTTTTTATTATTATTTAATTATTATTTTCGTATTTTAATTAAATCATTTTTTAAAATATTATTTTTTTCACTTTTTTCTAAATTATTCATAAAAATATCCAAAAAATCATAAAATAAAAAATATTGAAAAAAATTTTGTTCTTTTTATAATATTTTTTATTTTAGGAATCAATAGGATTATTAGTTTTTATTTTAAGTTTATTTTAATTATTTTAAATTATTTAAATTTTATTTTTTCTTAACTAATTATTTAGTTTGGGCTTTAAAATGGGCTTTAGGGACATTATTGACAATTTGGTGTTAACCCTAATTTGTTCCCTATATATACATGTGTTGCCTTGTTGGAAAAAAGGGAGAGAATGAAAAAAACCTAAGAGGAGTGAGGGCCGTTTGCCGTTATTTAGTTTTCTTCTTCATCCATTACTATTGTTTCTTTTTCTTCATCGTTTACCGTTATTTCTTTTCCTTCATCTATTACTGTTGTTTCTTTTTCTTCATCTTTTACCGTTATTTCTTTTTCTTCATCTATTACCGTTATTTCTTTTTCTTTATCCATTACTGTTACGTTTATATATATATAATTTTTAAATTGTTAGAGTTTATATATATAAGATTTTTGATCGAATTATGTCGATACGATGTTTGCACATTTGTGTGCATGACGCGTGACATTTGTGTTAGTTCGATCTGGTTGCGATGATCGCATTTTTGTGTGAGCAATAATACTATTTTTTGCTTAATTTCTTTTTCTTTGCGATAAATTTTGTTTCGTCCGATTTAGATCTGGTTGCGATGAGCGCATTTCTGCGTTAGCAACATTCTTGGGTTATTTGGCACATTTAAAATTCATTATTGCTTTATTATTATTATTATTATTATTATTATTATTATTATTATTATTATTATTATTATTATTATTATTATCATTATTTGTTATTATTATCATTATTATCATTATTATTACCATTATTATTATTATTGTTATCATTAATTTATTAAAATTTGTTATAATATAAAAATCTGTTTTTTAAAATAAATAACATTAACATCTTTTCCAAATTAATATGAAAACCTATTATTTTTAAGAAAAACTTTTTTTTAGATAAATTTAAAATAATAACTAAAATCTTTTTTTTTAAAATAATAACTAGAACCGTTATTTATTTTATTTTATTATTGTTCAATTCAAATTTCATTATCATATTGTATCTGCTCCTCTCATGTAACCTCGCGAACTTAACAATCGCTCTTTAAATTCTGCCTTTAAATTTCTGCTTGCATGGTTTAAATTATGACATTATCTCTCTGTTTGCATGACTCAATTATCTCACGCGTTTACTATTATTTCTGTCACATTGCACACATCCGAAGGTTAGGTCTAACTGTTTGGCCGCCGCGCCAATAGTCCGTAAAACTTCACACATTCAATTTCAAATCCTCAAAACTACAAACTACAAACCCTAATTTTCACAAATGCCTCGCCGCAGGCAAAATTACAATTTTACCCTTAGCATTAGGTCAAAGAGCCGCCGCGCTCATTTTAGGGTTTCCCGCCGTGGAATCCCTAATTTAACCCTAATTACAACTTAACATTTCAACGTAGAGATTTGGAGTTTCTACACTCCACGTAAGCGTGTCCTTAAGATGCGTTTATTCCCCTTGAGACCTTGACCACAGTCAAGAAGTTTCTAACCTCCCTATTGAGGGGAACTACGATTACTCTGATTCCACTCCCGTAAGGATACGTAGGCACAAGATGCGATGTCTTGCCGAGTAAATTTAGAATTAACCCCCTTTATTATTTAGTATTGCTTATTTATATTTTATTTATCTTTGCTATTTAATTATTTTGCTTATTATTTTGTAATTGTTTCTTGGATGTAAAGTTGTTTAATTATTTAATTATTATTATGGTTAGTAATTAGGGAGTGTAATAACATGTATGTAATATTAAAATAAATTTAGATCACTTTTAAATAAAGATAATTAAAATAAACACGTCACACACGTAAGTCGATTTTAATCGCCGTCTCACTTCCTAAGGATATCCCTCAAGTTGCCTACGAATAATGGTTAAGTGGGGTGTATAAAGCAAGTCCCTCAAATAAAAAAAATCATCAAAGTCCCTTATGGTTGCCTTTACGAATCAAGTCCCTTTCGAAAAATGATGATGGTCCCTTATATGTGCTTATTACATCCCACAATGGCCTTCAAAAATCCAATTGTCCCTCACATGTCCCTTAACATCCAAAGTAAGGACTACCTACTCCATTATAGTAGGGATAGTCTTACTAAGGAAAGGATAAAGAATAAGAAAGACCTTTAAACATTAGGGTAGGTTACTCCTAGGTGCTTGCTCACTTCAAAATTGTTTCGCACTTAAACAAATTTTCAACAAGTTTTCAAACAAGTTCTTAACACATCCTTACATGGATTATTTATTAACTATTCTGAAAATTTTCTATTCACACACTACAATTTCAAAACAATTCAAAAGTGAGCTTAAGTACCTAAGAGCCCATGGATAACCATGGATGAAAAGGATGCTAATACCTTCCCTTTTCATAACCTACCCCCCGGACCCAAAATATTCTCTAAGGTCTTTCCTGTTCTTTTATAACCTTTCCTTATGGATAAAATAAAAGTCGGTGGCGACTCTTGCTATCCGCAACATTGTTTAAAGTCAGTTCACCGGGTTACAGAACTGGCGACTCTGCTGGGGATCTATTTAAGAGGGGTACCCTTAGGAATTAAGATCACTTCAAATTGTTTGCCTTGTTTGCTTTATTATTATATTGTTGGGGTGCTCTTATGTGTGAAAGGTCCTAACCCGGATCTAGTGTACCTTAGGTAAATGGCAATAGACCAAGGAAACTGTACGACGTATATCGATACGGTTGATCTGGTGGCTATAGTTAGTGCGACTTCTTGGTTGGTGCTTATATTCCTTAAGTCAAGTTGAGGATAATATTGAGGCTGCCATATGTTGTCAATGCACTAACTGACTTTTAGAACCCTAGTTAACTCATCTTGGCCTTTAGAAAGTAGTGAGGTAACCGGCTTTGGTGCAGACTGAAGTTGGTTGACACTCGATACTACGCTCATTGAGATCTTAAACTTGGAGGGTTTTGGTTGGCAAGTAAGTTGCCTCCTGAACAACCACCCTTGTGAAGGATCAATGATATTGAGATCCCTTAGAACCTGGTTACTTTTGTAGGACAGGATGAACCATCTAACTTCAGGGGAGGGTACTTGCCTTTGAACCTCATGCAAGCCTTTAAACCTAGGGCTATGGTGTGACTTGTTTGTGTGTGCCACATGTTTGTGATTGAGCATGACATCATGACATCATCATGCATCATAAGCATATCATTTTCCCTAACCATTTCAAGGACCAAAGGATTTATCTTTGTTCTTTGTTGCAGGTCATGGCTTCTGCTCGTAGAAACACCATCAGGATCAACTTTGTAGGGATACCTGCTAAGCTCAAGGAGTTGGTTTCCCTAGTGCCTGATCATTCCCAGTTCAACAAGAGACATGGTCACTTATTGGATCTAGTTACTTCAGGGTTCAGTGAAGACATGATGAGTGTGTTGTTTCAGTTCTTTGACCCTAAGCACCATTGCTTTACATTTCCTGATTATCAGCTGGTTCCAACCATGGAGGAGTTCTCTAAACTTCTGGGTATACCTGTTCTTGATCAGAAGCCATTCACAGGCTTAGAGAAGGAGCTTAAACCAGAAGTTATTGCTGCAGCTCTACATCTGAAGAAGTCTGACATTGTTCTAGAGACGAGAAGTGGAGTTAAAGGTATTCTTGCCAAGGTATTAGTGGATAAAGCTCAAATGTTCTTGAAGGCTATGAGCTACGAGGCTTTTGAGGAGATCTTAGCCTTATTGATTTATGGCTTAGTGTTGTTCCCCAATCCTGATCAGTTCATAGACGTTCATGCCATCAACATATTCCTGAGTCACAATCCAGTGCCTACCTTACTTGGAGACATCCTACATTCTCTTCACACCCGTACTACAAGGGCAAGAGGAACTTTGATGTGCTGCATACCTTTACTTTCTAGGTGGTTTATTTCTCACCTTCCTCGCTCAGTAATGAAGAATGAGCAAGGGTTCAGATGGTCCAAGAGGATCATGTCACTTTCTCACTCAGACATCCATTGGTGCTCCAGATCTATGGAGAATGTCACCATCATTGACCGTTGTGGGGAGTTTCCTAATGTGCCACTTCTAGGCATAAGAGGAGGCATCACCTATAACCCATCTCTAGCTTTACGACAGTTTGGTTACGCCCGGAGCGATGGTCCACATGACATGTTGATTCAGGGCATTGTGTTTGACTACGACAACGATCTTCAGGGTTACCGTCAGAGATTCATACGAGCTTGGGGAAAGGTAAACAGGATTGACAGCAAGACACTGGAGCCTAAGTACACCATTCCTATGGAGGCTTATCTCAGATGGGTACGATTTCGTGCTCAGACACTCATGATGCCATATCCTGCCGTCCTACCAGTTACCATGGAACCTGTTGCTGAAGGAGACACAGCTTATACCATCCTTCACCCAGACATGCCTACTGATATGGAAGACTTGCAGAGATCATGGATCCAACTGAAAGAGCAAAGGGATACTTTCGAGGCTCATTACAAAGCAAGCCAAGCAAGGATCCTAGAGCTAACAAAGCTACTTCATGAGGAACGAAACCTCAACTCATACCTCAACACAAAGAGGAAACGTCCATGGGAGACTTAAAACCCCATCTTTTATACTTATTTCGTTTTCATTTTTTGTAAGCCTAAAAGGCAAAACAAGTATTACTAATAAAAAGTTACTTTCTTGTTTGTTTAAGCAAATTTAAATCCTGCGGTCCTTGAAAACATTGCATATGCATTCCCATATCATTGCATCACAGGTATAATTGTGCACAGGTTTCTCATCTTCTCGCTGTTTATTTCAGCAATGGCTCTTGAACAATCAGTTAAGGATCTCCAGGCACAGAATGCACAGTTCCAAGAGCTGATCCTGAACCTATCCAAGGGGCAGGATGAATTGAAGACACTGCTGGCCAAGAAGACTAAGAAGGCTAGAAGGTCTGCTGGGTTGCTCAACATGGGAAGAAGGTTCAAAGGTCCTATCAAGACCAAGGAACAGGTTGAAGACTATGAATCTGAAGAATCTGAGCAGGAGAGAGGCAGTCTCCACAACACTATGGGGGACTCTGATTCTGAGGCTAACTACTACCATGAGCCTAACGAAGACAAATTCAAGATGCTGGTGGATAGAATGGATGCTATGGAATTACAGAAATCATCTGGGCTGGATTTTGAGGATTTGAGCTTGATATCTGGGGTGGTCATACCCATTGGATTCAAAGTTCCTACATTTGTTGTCTATGATGGGGTCTCTTGTCCCAAATTGCATCTGAGGTCTTATGTCCGAAGAATTCAACCCCACACTGCTGATAAAAAGTTGTGGGTCCATTTCTTTCAAGAGAGTTTATCTGGAGCTCAGCTAGAGTGGTATTATCAGTTGGAGAGTGTCAACATTAGAGATTGGAATGACCTTGCTGAAGCTTTCTACAAGCAGTATCAATACAATGCTGACTTAGCCCCCACTCGCATGCAGCTTCAAAGCATGTCTATGGGTGCCAAAGAAAGCTTTAAGGAGTATGCTCAGAAGTGGAGAGACTTAGCTGGAAGAGTTCAACCCCCTTTGACTGATAGGGAGTTGGTTGATATGTTCATGTGTACGCTGAATGGTCCGTTTTACAGTCATCCCATTGGAAGCTCATCATCTGGCTTCACTGAGTTGATCATGACAGGAGAGCGAGTAGAGAATGGTATCAAGAGTGGTAAGATCCAAGTGGGCACTTCTTCATCAGGTGTTGCAAAGAAGCCTCCCACTGGGAAGAAAGAATCTAATGCCGTTTATGGTCAGCCTGATCGTAACAGAAGACATCAGTCTGTGAGTGTAGTTCATATTTCAAATCCAACTCCTGCAACAACAGAGCAGCCTCAGGGCAACCAACAGAGGGCTAGAAGACAGTTCACGAAGATCAACATGTCAATGGCTCAGGCATTACAACATTTGTTGAAGGCTGAACTTATTACCCTGAGGGAGGCTCCTCAGAATCCCAATGTTACATCTCCCAAGTACAATCCCAATGCACGATGTGCATATCATTCAAACTGTCCAGGACATGATACTAATAACTGCTGGGTCTTGAAGAACAAAATTCAGGATATGATTGATGCTGGAGAAATTGAGTTTGATCCACCAGGTACTCCAAATGTGATTACAGCTCCAATGCCAAATCACGAGAAGACTGTCAACGCCATTGATGAAGATATTGATGAAGATCTGCATGTCTATTCAGTTATGGAGTTGAGCACACCATTGTCTGTTATCAAAAAGAGGTTAGTACAAGCTGGGATCTTTCCAGGTTGTCATGAAGATTGTCTATATTGTACCTATAAGCCGGATAGTTGCTTCATTTTGAGAGATGGGATTCAACGTCTCATGGATAAATATACTATAGTGTTTGAAAGAAGACCAGCATCTGTAGAAAGTATGGTGGATCATCTGACTCAGGGTAAGAAGATTGAAGAGGTTGACATGGTTGACAAAGTACCACTAAGAATCACTTCAAAGGGTCCCATTAAAATCACTCATCAGGGCCCAATCAAGATTACTACTGAAGGTCCTGTGAAAGTTGTTGCTGAAGCCAGAGTAGCTCCTCTGATCAGTACCACTCCTGGTCCTATTCCTTATACATCTGACAAAGTTGTGCCTTGGCACTATGGGTCTGATGTTTACATCCATGGTGTCAAGCAGGAGCCTTTACCTGATATGCCTGTTGACATTGATAATATTGCTGGATCTAGCAAGATCACTCGTAGTGGAAGAGTCTTCTCTCCTCCAGTTGCTTCTAAGAGTGCAGTTACTCCTGCTGTTACTTCCACCACTGATGCTCGGGGCAAGGGTCCTGTTATTGAGCCTGTATCTACTGATGTGCCAGCTGCTGATGACCTCTCTAAGCAGATGGAAGAAGTATTGAAAATCATTCGCAAGAGTGATTATGATATTGTTGATCAGCTGGGGCATACTCCCTCAAAGATTTCTATGCTCTCCCTGTTATTATGTTCTGAGGCTCATGCCAAGTCATTGATCAAGTTTCTAAAGATGGCTCATGTACCCAGTGCAATTTCTGTGGACCAGTTTGAGAATTGTGTTGCTCACCTGACCTATGACAACGGGTTAGGATTTTCTGATGCTGACTTGACCCCTGCCAAGAGGGATCATAACAGGGCCTTGCATATTTCAATTGAATGCAGGGGCACTACCCTGTCTCATGTGCTGATAGACAATGGTTCCTCTCTGAATGTGTTGCCTAAGGAAGTCCTGAACAAGCTGAGTCCTGAAGACACGGTATTGAAGCCCAGTAATATTGTGGTAAAGGCTTTTGATGGTTCTAGAAGAGTAGTGCATGGGGAAATTGATCTTCCAATCAAGGTTGGCTCTCAGGTGTTTACTGCTACATTCTATGTGATGGATATTCGTCCTTCGTACTCATGTCTGCTTGGTCGTCCCTGGATCCATGGGGCAGGTGCTGTGACCTCCACATTACATCAAAAGTTGAGATATCCAGTGAATGGAAAAGTTGTTACTGTCTTTGGAGAGGAAGAATACTTTGTCAGCCATGTAAACACTTTCAAGTATCTGGAAGTAGAGGGTGAATACATTGAAACTCCATGTCAGTCATTTGAAGTGGTTCCCTGGGCTGTTAAGGATTGTGTGACTCCTCCTGCAGTGAAGAAGGTTCCTGTGGTCATCAGAAACCCTCCAACAATGGCAATGGCCTCCCTCAATGATGCAAAAGCTGTGGTGGAAGAAGGTGGTTGTACTATTTGGGGTCAGCTTCCTGATATTCCATACAAGTCTGACAAGTTTGGTTTGGGTTTCACTGCAGAGTCCCAGAAGGCTGTTCGTCGTGCTCGTGCTGTTCGTATCACCAATCAAGGGGTTATCAATGCTGTGGGAGATCAAGATAAAGACTACAACTTGGAGGCATGGATTTTTCCTACTGTGGGTGCTGGACTCAATAATTGGAAAGCTGAAGATGTTATCCCTATCTCCTTTAGTCAGGAGTAAATACTATTACTGTGTTATGTTTTTAAATTTGTAATTTCTGGAACAGTTATGTAATACCCCAAATTTTACCCTTTCTTTTTTATTTTTATTTTAAATTCTGATTAACTTAATAAATTAACCTTTTTTTTTAAATCTTGTTTTTTTAACTAATAATAATTTAATTAAATTTTTTTATAACTTTACTAATGTTTTTTATTAACTTTTTTTTCTATTTTTTTTAAATCATTTTAAGCTCTTCTTACTAACTTTTAGGATTTAGATTAAAATTTAACTTTTTTTTTTCTTCTTTTCTTTAAGAGTAAATTTTTTATAACCTTTTTAAATTAATTTCTAACACTTTTTTTTTAATCAAATTCTAATACCTTTTTTAAAATAAAAATCTAACTTCTTTTTAAAATTAAATCTTTTTTCTAACTTTTTTTAAATCTTTTTTCTAACACCTCTTTAAAGTTAAATCTTTTTCTATCTTTTTTAAAGCTAAATCTTTTTTTCTAACTTTTTTAAAGCTAAATCTTTTTTTCTAACTTTTTAAAATTAAATTTTTTTTTCTAACTTTTTTAAATTTAAATCTTTTTTCTAACCTTTTAAAGTTAAATCTTTTTTCTAACTTTTATAAAGTTAAATCTTTTTTTCTAACTTTTTTAAAAAAATTAAATCTTTTTTCTAACTTTTATAAAATTAAATCTTTTTTTCTCTAATTTCTTTTTAAAATTAAATCTTTTTTTTTTCTAACTATTTTAAAAATTAAATCTCACCTTTGTCACTTTTTTTGTTCTTTATTATTTTTACTCTAAATTTTTCTATCTTTCATTAAAAAAAATAACAAAAATAGTCTTTTATTATTATTTAATTATTATTTTCGTATTTTAATTAAATCATTTTTTAAAAATATTATTTTTTTCACTTTTTTCTAAATTATTCATAAAAATATCCAAAAAATCATAAAATAAAAAAATATATTGAAAAAAATTTTGTTCTTTTTATAATATTTTTGATTTTAGGAATCAATAGGATTATTAGTTTTATTTTTAGTTTATTTTAATTATTTTTAATTTTATTTTTTCTCTTAACTAATTATTTAGTTTGGGCTTTAAAATGGGCTTTAGGGACATTATTGACAATTTGGTGTTAACCCTAATTTGTTCCCTATATATACATGTGTTGCCTTGTTGGAAAGGAGGAGAGAATGAAAAAACCTAAGAGGGGTCAGAAGGTTTTCTTCAGAAAAGAGGAGAGAGAGGGAGAAACAAAGGAGATCCCCAGAGAAGAAAGGCGGTCGTTCCCACAACTCTTAAGAAGGATTGGAGCTCTCCAGTGTTCCCTTATTCAAACCTTTTTCACATTTACCGAAGCAAACCTCCGCTTCGTAGGTTAAATTACTAAACCTTTTGCCTTTTCATGTTTATGTGCATATTTTGCCATGTTAATGTGTTTAGGTCCGTTAAATTACTAAATCCTTTGCATTTTTCATATTTATTTGCATCCTTGCCATGTTAACCTTCATTGTTGTTTAGATCCGTAGATTTTGATCTGTATGAACCATGATTGTGTCGTATAGGATTGTTTGCATGTCCATTAATTGTCTGTTTGCATTTGCAATTCTATTGTTATTTTTTTTTTATCAAAACCTTTTTCAAAATCAAAACCTTTTTTATTAAAACTAAAACATTTTTTCCCAAAAAAAAAAACCTTTTTTGTTCCCGTAAATATTTTTTCCCAAAAAAAACCTTTTTTTTGTTCCCGTAAACATTTTTTCCCAAACAAAAAACCTTTTTTGTTCCCGTAAACATTTTTTTCCAAAAAAAACCTTTTTTTGTTCCCGTAAACATTTTTTCCCAAAAAAAAAACCTTTTTTGTTCCCGTAAACATTTTTTTCCAAAAAAAACCTTTTTTTGTTCCCGTACACATTTTTTTCCAAAAAAAGCCTTTTTTTTTGTTCCCGTAGACATTTTTTCCAAAAAAACCTTTTTGTTCCCAAAAACATTTTTTTTTTATAATTTAAACTTAAATTTTTTTAACTAAGTAATTCCATTTTAAAATTAAAACCTTTTTTTATATATATAATTAAAATATTAAAAAAATTAAAACATTTTTTTACATAATTAAAATATTAAAAAATTAAAACCTTTTCGTAAGGAACTCCTTATGTTTGCCGTGTCATTTTGTGTACCTTTTATTTTCTTTATTCCTGCATTTCATTTGCATGCTTGAGGTTGAGATGTGCTTGTGGTGGCCACAGCCCCACACTATTTTCCTCCCTCACTTCATTCCAAGTGTCATTACATATTTTCATATTCTTCATGTTTTCAGAAATGTTTTTTTGTTTCTTTATATCCTCTGCCTTTATTACTTTTCTTATTTCTGTACCTTAATTATTCCTCCATATAATGATTTGTCATATTTTCACATTTTTTACAGTTTTATCCCTCCGAAGGAATTAGGTCTAGCCGTTTGACCGCCGTGTCAATAGTCCTCACCTTCAACCCTTACAACCTCACAAACCCTAATTTTTTCACAAATGCCTCGCCGCAGGCAAGATTACAATTTTACCCCTAGCATTAGGTCAAAGAGCCGCCGCGCTCATTTTAGGGTTTCCCGCCGCGGAATCCCTAACCTAACCCTAATTTCAATTAACAATTCAACGTAGAGATTTGGAGTTTCTACACTCCACGTAAGCGTGTCCTTAAGATGCGTTTATTCCCCTTGAGACCTTGGCCACAGTCAAGACGTTTCTAACCTCCCTTTTGAGGGGAACTACGATTACTCTGATTCCACTCCCGTAAGGATACGTAGGCACAAGATGCGATGTCTTGCCGAGTAAACTTAGAATTAACCCCTTAGGTCTCTTTTCTCACTTTTAATCCTTTGTACATATACCTTAAGCAAATAAATAAAGCAAAATAGTAAACATCTGAACAAAAGGTTCCTGTAGAGTACTACAGAAGTTTAGGGTGCTAATACCTTCCCTAAATTTAATCAACCCCCGAACCCTAGATCTTTCCCCGCATTGTGTTTACGATGCAAAATAGGTTTTCCCTTTTTGACCTTTTCCTTCGGATAAATCAAAGAGCGGTTGTGAATTGAATTGCGATTCAAACTCATTAATAGTTTGTGATCCTATTTCCACCGCAACAGAAAATGGCGACTTCACTGGGGATCTCCTAACTTTTGAGGGTTATCCCTAACCTGTTCATATTTATTACTATCTGTGTTATTATTCATTTGCATGTATATATTTGCGCTTTGATTGTGGGACTGTTCCTTGTGCTGTGAGATAGGTCCTAACCCGGATCTAGTGTACCTTAGGTAAATGGCAATAGACCAAGGAAACTGTACGACGTATATCGATACGGTTGATCTGGTGGCCATGGTTAGTGCGACTTCTTGGTTGGTGCTTATATTCCTTAAGTCAAGTTGAGGATAATATTGAGGCTGCCATATGTTGTCAACGCACTAACTGACTTTTAGAACCCTAGTTAACTCATCTTGGCCTTTAGAAAGTAGTGAGGTAACCGGCTTTGGTGCAGACTGAAGTTGGTCGACACTCGATACTACGCTCATTGAGATCTTAAACTTGGAGGGTTTTGGTTGGCAAGTAAGTTGCCTTCTGAACAACCATCCTTGTGAAAGATCAATGATATTGAGATCCCTTAGAACCTGGTTACTTTTGTAGGACAGGATGAACCATCTAACTTCAAGGGAGGGTATTTGCCTTTGAACCTCATGCAAGCTTTTAACCTAGGACTTTGTGTGTTTTCATGCATTGCATCCATAAAGCATCTCATTGCATTGTATTTCATGGAGCTCAAACATCATTTATGGATATCGCGGGATACCATAAATAAAAAAAAATATAAAATGAAAAAACAAGGAAAAGATTTCCTTGGTACCCCACGGCATTAGTAAATGTTTTGAATTCCATGAAATCTTCATTTACATTCACATTTTAGCATCATACTTTTGCATTACATGTGTCTCCCGATTTCTCACACTCGGTTCTCTCACCTTCCAGTTTCGTCACCCTGAGTTCTCGGCACCAATACAACACCAGAGCTCAAACTCGGAAAAGAATGGAGGATCAGGCAAAAGAGATTGATCGCCTTAGCAATGAACTCGAAGACCTTCGAGGGGGTATGGGGCGTATGATGGAATTGTTACATGTCATGAATGCTAAGATGGATACCCAGCCCACTGTTGTTTCTGAGATTACCGGCGTTACTGTGGACCCTCCACCAAGTGTGACCGTAGCAAGGGACCCACCTTATGGTCTTGCTCCGGGTTTTGTGCCTCCTCAAGCCACTGTTCCGATTAATCAACCTGTTCAGCAAGCCGTGCCCTTGTTTTCTGAAGTTTCTAGGGGGGCTCCTATCTTTGCACCACCTGTTGTACACACTCGTGCGCAACCGTACTTCAATGAGACAGCTTTTGATAATCTTGATGAGAATGTTGAGGGTTATGAGAAACATGATAAGCTTCGTGAGGAAGTAAACACTATCGTCCAGAGATTGAAAAAGGTAGAGGGTGATCAAATTTTTGGGACTGCTGCAAGGGATGTTTGTTTGGTTTCAGGTTTGGTTATTCCCCCAAAGTTCAAAACTCCGAACTTCGATCGTTATGAAGGTGCCACCTGTCCTAAGAGTCATCTGATCATATATTATCGCAAAATGGCTGCCCATGTTGAGAATGATAAACTGATGATTCATTGCTTCCAAGATAGTTTGAAGGGTGCTTCCTCCAAGTGGTATTTAACTTTAGACCAGTCTCGCATTAAGAGTTTCCAGGATTTATCTGACGCTTTCATCAAACACTACAAGTACAATATGGATCTGGCTCCTGACAGAAGACAGTTGTTGAGTATGTCGCAAAAGAATTCTGAGTCATTCAAAGAGTATGCTCAAAGGTGGAGAGAAACTGTTTCGCAGGTAGAACCTCCTTTGACCGAGAAAGAGTTAGCTGATTGGTTTGTCGACACAGTCCGTCCAGAATTTTACGAGAGAATGGTGGGTAGTGTGACTTCAAATTTCTCCGACATCGTTGCTGTGGGTGTCAAGATTGAATTGGGTATGAAGAGTGGTAAAATGACAAATAATCATGGCGCTTCTAAGGATTAGCCGAAGAAACCTCCTTATAGCTCCCAGAAAAAGAAGGAGAGTGAGACTAATGCTATATCCTCTGGTAAACCAAGGGAACGCTTTTATCGGCATCTGCAAGGTTATGCTCAACCTCAAGGGTACCCGGTCCAATATGCTCAACAACCCTATGTGGCAGCTATTACACCTTCTTTCAATCAACAGGTTCCCATGTATCAACCTATGCAACAACCTCCTGTTTATCCGCCTCCTGTCAACTACCTACAGGCACCCAATACTCCTGCTCCTCAACAGCCAAAGAGTCCGGCTCCTCGCCAGAATATGCCAAACAGAAGAACGTATAAACCTTGTCCGCCGATCCCGATGACTTTTACCGAGTTGTATCCCTCTTTGGTCAAGCAAGGTCTCATCACTACTCGGGCTTTGGGTCCGCCTCCTAATCCTCCACCTAATCCATTACCTGCAAGTTACAACGCTACCGCTCATTGTTTATTTCATGAGGGTGCGCCCGGCCATGATCTAGAGAATTGCTATGCTCTTAAGAAAGTTGTCAGAAATTTGCTAGAAACGAAGAAGTTGTCTTTTGGCGATGCTCAGCTGAAGATCGAGACTCCTTTCGGGGTTCCTCACTCGTCAAGTGCAAATTCTGCAAAGCATGCTACGCCTATCAGCCGAATCCAGTCATTATTCAAAGGCCTAGCCCGCTTCATTTCAGTAACCCTCAAGGTGATATGACCGGGATCAACAAAGGATCTGGGAAATCTATTTTGAAGCAACGACTGAAAACTGTTGAAGATGTGACCAGCATAACTGGGGTAAGCCATGACGACTCACAGTGATCATGAACCAGACGTCCTTTCCATTGAGGCTCCGCCAAAGGAAACTGTTACTCTTGAATGCAAGATTTCATAAACATTTAGAAGGATTTTTCCGACAGTTCATTTGTTTATTTATATGCATTTCTCTTTGATTAAGCATATTTAGCATGCACGAACTTGTTTATCTTTGATGCAACACATATGTTTGTCTTGAATAAATCCATTCGCTTCACTCATTCAAAAACGTTTTCATAAATTATAATGCCAACTTTACCCGATCTCTTGTTCTGATGGAGAATTGGGGGGAGGATGACGAACCCAAAACGTCAGATTTCTTGTCGTATGCTTTCGATTGAAACCCGCTGATGATGTAAGGCATTGTTTCAAATCCCAAACACTGGAGATATAAGGATGTTAATCCCTAGTCAACCCTTTGAACCTTGAAGTAGGAGTTTTTCTTTCTTTTTAAGAACCTTCATCCTAACCTGGGGCAGGGTAGGTTTCAGTTAAACCGATCGAGCGCTTAGATCCTCAAAAAGGAAGAGCAAACCTTCGAGAATTTATCCTTAGCATCTTAAGAAGTCCAATACAATGACTATCCCTCGGTTACCTAAGGAGTGGGGCAGTCACGAGCCTTTCAAAATATTTACACGACTTGTGCATAAAGGAATATTCAAAAAAATAAGAGCCCGCTAAGTCAAAAACCTATGAAGGAGACTTAGGCAAAACTGGGGCATCCCGTTGGACTCCAAAGTCAGATCAAAAGACGTTGTCCAGGCAAAAGTTAGGGAATAAAAGCAAAACAAGAGGGTACAATAAATAGTCCCTAGTAAAGAACAAGATCGTGTAATAGGTGAGCGACTGCCATGTCCAAAGCCTTGATAAGTTCTCGACCATAGCAAATCCGCTTGAGATATGAGCGTTCGTATCCGGTTAACTGAATTAGGATTGGAGAACATCACGAAGAATGGGTGGGTACAAATATAACTTTGAGCCTTTATCCTTTTGTTTCTTAAACCGTGAACTGAGCCACGATACAACCTTTAAAAGACCTAATTGAAGTAGGACTTCGGTTGAAAGCATACTTGACAAGATCACGTTTCCTGACTCCTACGAGCTATGCTCAGAAAAAAATTCATGATGGCATTATAATTAAAACTTATATCCTGACTAGTGATTTCGGTCACAAGTTGTTGCGATATCTTTTTTTCAAAACAAAAATTCAAGACAAATATATGTGTACATTGACAAGCTCAGGATAGGCATTTCAGGCATGACAACTTTGCTTGATATCTTAGAGATTTACATATGAACATAACCCGTGGAACTTTAAGATCCTGCTGAACAGGGGCAGGCAGTTTCCCAATTCGCTTACCAACGCGAGTCTGACATTCTTAAGAGCTATTTCCCAAACATTTCGTCGTAACACGATTAATTTGTGCCAGTTACGTCGAGACCTGACGAATCTCTCAAAGAGTTTGAGAACAATGGGGCAACCGGACTCGGTGTTCTCTATAAAATCCTCTTGAGATGACCCTACCTCGCAACGCAAGTATCCTGGGGCACCATGTTTTTGAAGAAACAAATGGCGGCTACTATAAGGTCCTGCAAGATCAAAACCATGGGATTTCACAATTTTTTCATGCACCCGATGGATTTTACTCACAGCGGCCTTCATACCCCAGTAAGCCTCAGTGTTGCAACAGACTCCTAAACTATTGCCTCATCACAGTCCCCAGAGAGACTATAAGCTGACAATTTTTTCTTGGGTAACTCGAAAGTGTCCCTCAGGTTTTCTTCTCCCCATGCGAAGACGTGGTACTATGCACCCAAGCAGATTACCTTCTCCCCAGAATTCCAAACTTTAAAACCAGACTTGGTTCTACCATTGATCTTTCTTACCCATGATTGACGTATTGGTTGCAGAGAACGCAGGGTATTTCCGTCGAGATGTTTATTTCATCTCTCGTCCCGTCTCTAGTCTGTTTCGTCAGTATACGCAAGGGCATAAGCATCACATGCCTATTTCATTTCATATTCATTACATACTCATTACATACTCATTTCATAACATCTTGCATAGTTACATACATAGACATCAACATACATTCATATTAACATATCCATTAACATACGCGATAACATGCACAGGTTCATCGTGTCTCCATCATTGGTCGTTACCACCGAGTAATTGGGGTTTGTCCATTCTCTCCAAATAGATTGTCAGCCCTAAGCATAAAATGCTTACTTGTTTCCAGTTTCCCCACAGAGCTCGATCCTCGTGGATGACGGTTACTTCAGCTATCTTTCCTCGCCAGGATAAGATATCTACCCTTCGAGTTCATTCCCTCGATGGAGTCTTGATTACCAGTCTTCTTTCTAGCTCGATCCTAGATTGAATCTCAGTCTTGTCGGTCGTCAAGCCCAACCGGACGTGCATTTATTTTGCACCATCTAAGATTTTCACCATACCATGACAGATACGCGACTATCTCGCTTGAGAAGTTTATCACCGTACCCGGACGTGCATTTATTTTGCACTATCTTTCAAGAAAATCAACTACAATCCTTTACAGATACACGCCAGTTCACGCCTGGAGAATATATCAGTACAACACTTTACAATCCTACATGTTACAACCTTTTACACTTTACATTTTACAGCATCAACATACGACATTTCTCACCTAAGAAGTCGATCATATCCTCGTTATGACTCGCAGCAAATGGCCATCTCCATGGAGCAGTTGGGCTTCCATTTATCTGCCGTCTTGAGGTACGAACCAATTCGTATTCAGGAGAGCACGATCTTGAGTTACGGGAAGGTTTGAGCGAAATCATATTCAGAAGAGCACGATTCTGAGTTATGAAGAAGTTCATTTATCCTTTAGTAAAAGAAGGAGCGGAATCATATTCAGGAGAGCACGATTCTGAGTTATGAGGAAGTTCAGTTGGCCGTTTTTCAGGAGAGCACGATTCTGAAGAATGAAGAAATTTCAGGAGCCGAATCATATTCAGGAGAGCACGATTCTGAGTTATGAGGAAGTTCGATTATCCAGTTTCATATTCAGGAGAGCACGATTCTGAAGTATGGAAAATTTCATTTACATCCAGTTTCATATTCAGGAGAGCACGATCCTGAAGTATAAGTATATTCAGTCATCCAGTTTCATATTCAGGAGAGCACGATCCTGAAGTATGAGGAAGTTCAGTTTACCCTTTTCATATTCAGGAGAGCACGATTCTGAAGTATGAGGAAGTTCAGTTAGCCTTTTCATATTCAGGAGAGCACGATTCTGAAGTATGAAGAATTTCATTTACAAGAAAGAGCCGAATCATATTCAGGAGAGCACGATTCTGAAGTATGAGGAAGTTCAGTTAGCCCTTTTCATATTCAGGAGAGCATGATTCTGAAGTATGAAGAATTTCATTTACCCGAAAGAGCCGAATCATATTCAGGAGAGCACGATTCTGAAGTATGAGGAAGTTCAGTTTACCCTTTTCATGCTCAGGAGAGCACGATCTTGAAGCATGAAGAAGTTTATTTATCCTTCAGTAAGAGAAGAATCAGAATCGTATTCCAGGCGCCGACCTTAAATGCGAGAAGATTTATTTATCAGATAAGCAGCAGCCTCTTTATTTGAGTGCTTATCCATTTTGGCACATAAGTCCCTTCCAACGATAAGTGACAGTTCTCCCTCGAGAAGCTTATCAGGGCATTTCCCATTAAAGTCCATTTATTTTGGCATACAGCCGGTCTTTACCCTGTATATTTGATACGGATTTCCGAAAAGTCCGTTCGATCCCATCACGAAGGATAGTTTATAGAAGCTTGGATGTTATTCTTTGCTCAATGCTCCAGCATTCTGTAATCGATCTTGCAATCGTGTAGGTCCAGTTTTATTATTAGACATTCCCTAGTGGAGGTCATCTCATAGGTGCCATCTCCATTTAAGGATCTTATTCCTAAAGTCCATTTATTTTGGCATACAGCCGGTCTTTACCCTGTATATTTGCTACGGAGTTCCGAAAAATCCGTTTGATCCTGTCACGAGGGATAGTTTACAGAAGCTTGGATGTTATTCTTTGCTCAATGCTCCAGCATTCTGTAATCGATCTTGCAATCGTACGTGATCCAGTTTTATTTTTAGATTCCCCAGTGGAGGTCGTCTCATAGGTGCCATCTCCATTTAAGAATCCGTTCCTTTTCTAAAAAAGACAATTGGTCGTGTTCGCACCAGTTGACCATCATTTTTAGAATTCCCCAGTGTTGTACTGTGTCCCAGCGCGTCGTTTTCCCCAGTGTGTTCTTCTCGTAGCGTCTGTCCCTGTGTCGTCGTATTCATCAGCATTTTCGCAATTCATCATTCCAGCATACACATCATATCATATTCATGGCATTGTCTGCATTAGTCTTGTTTGGTCCATAACATTGCATATCGCCACATATAAGGGTAAAATTTTCGGTTATCTATATTTAAATCCCTCCACCATGATTCCTCGAGTCTCCGTCACTCAAATCATCCGGTGTAGCTATTTAAATAAGTTAAAACTTTAAAACCATGTGCCTTACCCGGGGAACAATGGTGTGCTTGTTACGGGTTGTCATTTCATTTGCATACTTCATTCAATAAAATCAGTGGACGTTTCATTTTCGTAAATATTGTGTTCCTTGTCTTTCTTTTTCTTTTATTTTTGCTTTATCAGCTATGTGTTCTTACACACACCCACGTCACTAAAATGCAGATCCTCATCCACTCTGGATCCAGTTGATAACAGTTCTACTATTGCCAATTACAATTTCGAGAATCCGATCTATCAAACTGAAGACGGAAACGAGGACGATTGTGAAATACCTGTAGAGCTTGCTAGGTTGTTACAACAAGAAGAGAAAGCTATACAGCCACATGAAGAGCCAGTCGAAGTTGTGAATCTGGGAACTGAAGAAAACAGAAAAGAGGTCAAGATAGGGGCTGATTTAGAGGACAGTGTCAAGAGCAGGTTGATTCAGATGCTACGTGACTATGTGGAGATCTTTGCTTGGTCTTATGAAGATATGCCAGGGTTGGATACAGACATTGTGGTTCACCGTTTGCCAGTGAAAGAAGATTGTCGTCCAAAGAAGCAGAAGGTTCGTCGTATGCGTCCTGAAATGTCAGAAAAGATCAAAGCAGAGGTAATGAAACAGTTCAATGCAGGGTTCTTGGCCGTAACTTCTTATCCTCAGTGGGTTGCAAATGTGGTACCAGTTCCTAAGAAAGATGGTAAGGTACGTATGTGTGTAGACTACAGAGATCTGAACAAGGCTAGCCCTAAAGATGACTTTCCACTTCCTCATATTGATATTCTGGTAGACAACACTGCTCAGCATAAGGTATTCTCTTTTATGGATGGTTTCTCTGGTTACAATCAAATCAAGATGGCACCTGAAGATATGGAGAAGACTACATTTGTGACACAGTGGGGCACCTTTTGCTATAAGGTAATGCCATTTGGTTTGAAGAATGCAGGGGCAACATATCAGCGTGCCATGGTGGCTTTGTTTCATGATATGATTCATCATGAGATAGAGGTATATGTGGATGATATGATAGCCAGGTCTCAGAATGAAGAACAACATCTTGATCATCTGCACAAGTTGTTTGAGAGGTTGAAGAAATACAGGTTGAGATTAAATCCAAACAAGTGTACTTTTGGAGTTAGATCTGGAAAGCTCCTGGGTTTCATTGTCAGTGGAAAAGGTATTGAAGTGGATCCTGCAAAAGTGAAAGCTATACGAGAGATGCCAGCTCCCCGTACTGAGAAGGAGGTTAGAGGTTTCTTGGGACGATTGAACTACATTGCAAGATTTATTTCCCAATTAACTACCATCTGTGAGCCAATCTTCAAGTTGTTGAAGAAAGATCGGGTGATGGAATGGAATGATGAGTGCCAGACTGCCTTTGATGAAATCAAGAGATATTTGCTAGAACCTCCAATTTTAATGCCACCAGTTGATGGAAGACCCTTGATTATGTATTTAACAGTATTAGACAACTCAATGGGGTGTGTATTGGGGCAACATGACGAGTCTGGTCGAAAAGAGCAGGCAATATACTACCTTAGCAAAAAGTTTACCGACTGTGAAACAAGATACTCACTGCTCGAGAAAACTTGCTGCGCTTTGGCATGGGCTGCTCGCCGACTAAGACAGTATATGTTGACCCATACTACCTTGTTGATTTCGAAGATGGATCCAATCAAGTACATATTTGAGAAACCTGCTCTCTCCGGAAGAATTGCAAGATGGCAAATGATCTTGACGGAATATGATATACAGTATACTACTCAGAAGGCCATTAAGGGGAGTGTTGTTGCTGATCATTTGGCTCATCAAGCAGTAGATGATTACCAGTCAATGAATTTTGAGTTCCCTGATGAAGACATTATGTCTGTTACCAAAGAACCTGGACAGTATGACGGACCTGAACAAGGATCCCGATGGACTATGGTTTTTGATGGTGCCTCCAATGCACATGGTAATGGTGTTGGTGTTGTGATTAGTTCCCCTGAAGGTTGTCATACCCCGATCACCGCCAGACTTTGTTTCTATTGTACCAATAACATGGCTGAGTATGAGGCATGTATCATGGGTATGCAAGTTGCTATTGATATGAAGATTCAGTTCCTTGAGGTGTATGGAGATTCAGCTCTGGTAGTAAGTCAGATTAAAGGAGATTGGGATACAAAGCATGATAATCTCATTCCTTACAGAGAACATGTGTTGTCTTTGATCCCACATTTCAAAGAGATTACTTTTGGACATATTCCACGAAGAGAGAATCAGTTGGCAGACGCATTGGCCACCATGGCATCTATGTTTGAGATCAGCTGGGATGATGAAGCTCCCAAGATTACCATTGATAGATTTGAGAAGCCTGCATACTGCAATGAGATTGACACTGAAGGGGCAAGTGGACTCCAACATATGAGGGACCATTTGTAGTCAAGACAGTGTTCTCAGGAGGTGCCATGATACTGACTACAATGGATGGTGAAGACTTCCCACAACCTGTAAACGCAGACATAGTTAAAAAATACTACGCATAAGAAGAGACCCGCTAGGTTGACAGGCCTAGGCAAAAATAAGGGCATCCCGGCAAACCAAAAGGGTTTGGGCAAAAATTAGGGATATATATATAAAAAGATGTACACCCGGCAAGTCGAAAACCTGAAAAGGCGGCTTGGGCAAAAAAGGGTATCCCGGTGGATTGAAAACCTGAAAGGGCAATCCAGGCAAAAGTTAGGGATTAAAGCGTATGACTATGTCTCGTTTGGATCACTCATGAAACTGCAACCAGTTGTACTACTTACTCAAGCTCAAACAGATAAAGCTCAATCCAATCGTTTCTGTCTCAACAGCAAGAAGATGAGATACTTGAGTGGCAATAGTAGAATTGAAACTCAATAGGATTATTTCCCACATAGCTGATTCTTTTTGTAAAACTTCATGACAAAATTCTCTTACTAGGGTTTATGTCTCCTTGTACAAACTTACCCGTGTATGGGTCACTTTTGATATAAATAAATTCCATCTTTTGAATCCAGATTCACTTTTACCCTATTTACATAAGCGAAACGTCCATTGGTTGTGTTTGAATGTATGTATGCCTTTGAATATGATTGATGTTTACCAGAAACGCATGTATGCTTTTAATATGATTGATGTTTACCAGAAATGCATGAAAATGCAGTAATAGTATTTACTAAGGACGAACGAGGGAAGGATTTCAACGAAGCTTCGCCGGTTCATCTTTACAAGACAGTTACAAACCATCAGTAGGACTAATCCATTATCACAAAGTCTAATCTCCCCTGGAATTTATATCCATCTCTTTTATCCTCATACGGATATACGGGAAATTACTTTCCAATAAGGGCACGATGAACGAAGACGGGATGTTATACTTATCCTACTATCAAACGAAAATGGAGGTTATCTATACCTTGTTATCCCCAACAACGGGAGGTTATCTATACCTTGTTATCCCCAGCAGACGGAGGGTTATATATTCTTCAACAACGAATCGGGATTTATTTTCCTTGGCCAGCAGTTGTTATACAAGGATATCCAGACACTTCCAGCAGTGTCATATCATACATACATCATTTACATCATACCATAACACATATGTCTATAGTACATTACCTAAGTGCATCATGTCATACATGCATACATAAAGCATAAACTAATGTTGTTATACAGAGTGCTACCTTGTTTTCAGGTTAATTATCCAACAAACAAGCTTATGATCTTTGGGACTGCTTTATTGTAACCTCAGGGTTACTTTATCCTCCTGATGAGCTTCTTATTACTTTGGACTGCTTTATTGTAATCTCAGGGTTATTTTATCCTCCTGATAGCCTCTCATGACTTCAAGACTGCTTTAGAGCTACTGATTGCTCTATCCTCCTGAAATCATCCTATTACTTCAAGACTGCTTTAGAGCTATTCATTGCTCTATCCTCATGAGGTCATATTACTACTTCAAGACTGCTTTAGAGCTATTCATTGCTCTATCCTCCTGAAGCCATCTAATTATTTCAAGACTGCTTTAGAGTTATCCATTGCTCTATCCTCCTGAAATTACATTATTATTTCAAGACTGCTTTAGAGCTATCCATTGCTCTATCCTCCTGAAATCATTACTTCAAGACTGCTTTAGAGCTATTGATTGCTCTATCCTCCTGAAGACATATCACATTATTATTTCAAGACTGCTTTAGAGCTGTTGATTGCTCTATCCTACTGAAGCCATTCTATTACTTCAAGACTGCTTTAGAGCTATTGATTGCTCTATCCTCCTGAAGCCATTATTACTTCAAGACTGCTTTAGAGCTATTGATTGCTCTATCCTCCTGAGGTCAGATTTATCACTTCAAGACTGCTTTAGGGTTATCATTATTTGCTCTATCCTCATGAAGACATGCTGTTACATCAGTATTACTCCAGACTCCTGACAGTTCTCATTATACTACTGAAGAACTTTCCCCTAGTGGCATCTTTAAGCCCACTCAATCATGTTCAACCAACCATCAATATCACTCCATGCACTGGTGAGTGCAAATTTTTGGGCTTTTGTGTTCAATCCCCTTCAACCTTCCAGGTTACGACTGGCAAATATACCAATCTAACCCCTCAGGTTTCAGAAAATTGAACAGGGGCAGCTGTTGCACCCCAAAATTTGCCCTCACAATACAAGACTTTGTGTTCCAAGAAGGTTCACAAGGTTCACAAAATTCACAATTGGTCAGAAGAGTTGACAATTCCCTCAGACAATGCACCTCCTAAGCAGTGCATCCAAAACTAGGGTTTTGACTTTAATCAGGCTAAATGGACTTCCAAGACTTCAAGTGAGCTTCATAACATCTTATATGTGTATAAGAACCCCCATGTCAAGTTTCAAGACTTTCCTCAAAAGTTTGCTCAGTCAGATGATCAGATAAGTCAAAAGCAGTCAATGCAGTTAAAAGGTCAAACTGAGGTCAACTGTGGTCAAACCAAAGTCAAACTTCATGATTTTTTTTTTGCCAACATCAAAGAGAGGTTGGGTGAGAAATATTATCATAATAACTGTAATACCCCAAATTTTGCCCTAAGATTTGTCGTCGCATTTCATTGCATTTAATCAATTACTAACAAATTTGTGTAGTCGTTTGACTTTTTGCAGGTAAATATCATATGGCATGCATTTTTTTTCTAAAAAGTAAAAATGGCACAATTGGCAGGAGGACATGTGTAAGGAGTTATGAGTGTGAGAGGTTGAGAGTTCGAATCTCACCTTTGTCACTTTTTTTTATTATTTTTACTCTAAATTTTTCTATCTTTCATTAAAAAAATAACAAAAATAGTTTTTTATTATTATTTAATTATTATTTTCGTATTTTAATTAAATCATTTTTTAAAATATTATTTTTTTCACTTTTTTCTAAATTATTCATAAAAATATCCAAAAAATCATAAAATAAAAAATATTGAAAAAAATTTTGTTCTTTTTATAATATTTTTTATTTTAGGAATCAATAGGATTATTAGTTTTTATTTTAAGTTTATTTTTATTATTTTAAATTATTTAAATTTTATTTTTTCTTAACTAATTATTTAGTTTGGGCTTTAAAATGGGCTTTAGGGACATTATTGACAATTTGGTGTTAACCCTAATTTGTTCCCTATATATACATGTGTTGCCTTGTTGGAAAAAAGGGAGAGAATGAAAAAAACCTAAGAGGAGTGAGGGCCGTTTGCCGTTATTTAGTTTTCTTCTTCATCCATTACTATTGTTTCTTTTTCTTCATCGTTTACCGTTATTTCTTTTCCTTCATCTATTACTGTTGTTTCTTTTTCTTCATCTTTTACCGTTATTTCTTTTTCTTCATCTATTACCGTTATTTCTTTTTCTTTATCTATTACTGTTACGTTTATATATATATAATTTTTAAATTGTTAGAGTTTATATATATAAGATTTTTGATCGAATTATGTCGATACGATGTTTGCACATTTGTGTGCATGACGCGTGACATTTGTGTTAGTTCGATCTGGTTGCGGTGATCGCATTTTTGTGTGAGCAATAATACTATTTTTTGCTTAATTTCTTTTTCTTTGCGATAAATTTTGTTTCGTCCGATTTAGATCTGGTTGCGATGAGCGCATTTCTGCGTTAGCAACATTGTTGGGTTATTTGGCACATTTAAAATTCATTATTGCTTTATTATTATTATTATTATTATTATTATTATTATTATTATTATTATTATTATTATTATCATTATTTGTTATTATTATCATTATTATCATTATTATTACCATTATTATTATTATTGTTATCATTAATTTATTAAAATTTGTTATAATATAAAAATCTGTTTTTTAAAATAAATAACATTAACATCTTTTCCAAATTAATATGAAAACCTATTATTTTTAAGAAAAACTTTTTTTTAGATAAATTTAAAATAATAACTAAAATCTTTTTTTTAAAATAATAACTAGAACCGTTATTTATTTTATTTTATTATTGTTCAATTCAAATTTCATTATCATATTGTATCTGCTCCTCTCATGTAACCTCGCGAACTTAACAATCGCTCTTTAAATTCTGCCTTTAAATTTCTGCTTGCATGGTTTAAATTATGACATTATCTCTCTGTTTGCATGACTCAATTATCTCACGCGTTTACTATTATTTCTGTCACATTGCACACATCCGAAGGTTAGGTCTAACTGTTTGGCCGCCGCGCCAATAGTCCGTAAAACTTCACACATTCAATTTCAAATCCTCAAAACTACAAACTACAAACCCTAATTTTCACAAATGCCTCGCCGCAGGCAAAATTACAATTTTACCCTTAGCATTAGGTCAAAGAGCCGCCGCGCTCATTTTAGGGTTTCCCGCCGTGGAATCCCTAATTTAACCCTAATTACAACTTAACATTTCAACGTAGAGATTTGGAGTTTCTACACTCCACGTAAGCGTGTCCTTAAGATGCGTTTATTCCCCTTGAGACCTTGACCACAGTCAAGAAGTTTCTAACCTCCCTATTGAGGGGAACTACGATTACTCTGATTCCACTCCCGTAAGGATACGTAGGCACAAGATGCGATGTCTTGCCGAGTAAATTTAGAATTAACCCCCTTTATTATTTATTATTGCTTATTTATATTTTATTTATCTTTGCTATTTAATTATTTTGCTTATTATTTTGTAATTGTTTCTTGGATGTAAAGTTGTTTAATTATTTAATTATTATTATGGTTAGTAATTAGGGAGTGTAATAACATGTATGTAATATTAAAATAAATTTAGATCACTTTTAAATAAAGATAATTAAAATAAACACGTCACACACGTAAGTCGATTTTAATCGCCGTCTCACTTCCTAAGGATATCCCTCAAGTTGCCTACGAATAATGGTTAAGTGGGGTGTATAAAGCAAGTCCCTCAAATAAAAAAAATCATCAAAGTCCCTTATGGTTGCCTTTACGAATCAAGTCCCTTTCGAAAAATGATGATGGTCCCTTATATGTGCTTATTACATCCCACAATGGCCTTCAAAAATCCAATTGTCCCTCACATGTCCCTTAACATCCAAAGTAAGGACTACCTACTCCATTATAGTAGGGATAGTCTTACTAAGGAAAGGATAAAGAATAAGAAAGACCTTTAAACATTAGGGTAGGTTACTCCTAGGTGCTTGCTCACTTCAAAATTGTTTCGCACTTAAACAAATTTTCAACAAGTTTTCAAACAAGTTCTTAACACATCCTTACATGGATTATTTATTAACTATTCTGAAAATTTTCTATTCACACACTACAATTTCAAAACAATTCAAAAGTGAGCTTAAGTACCTAAGAGCCCATGGATAACCATGGATGAAAAGGATGCTAATACCTTCCCTTTTCATAACCTACCCCCCGGACCCAAAATATTCTCTAAGGTCTTTCCTGTTCTTTTATAACCTTTCCTTATGGATAAAATAAAAGTCGGTGGCGACTCTTGCTATCCGCAACATTGTTTAAAGTCAGTTCACCGGGTTACACCCAACACCGGGTCACAAGTGCAGATTTCGTAGAAATGTTCGGGTGCCGAAGCTCGTGTTTTCCCCAGTAAAGTCGCCGCAGCAGGTGTTCCCCCAGCACCGGGTCACAAGTGCAGGATTCGTAGGAAACTGTTTGTACGCCAAAGTATGCAGTAACTGATGGTGCCAGACTGAAGTCTCCAGCGGAATTGAGGTTCCCCACCAGAGTCATACTCTCTCCTGAAGTTGGATGATTCCTTCTTCCCCAGCGGAATTGAAATTCCTCATCAGAGTCGTACTCTCCAGTGAAGTAGAATGATTTCTCTCTCCCCGGCTGAGTCCGCAGACCCCCAAGAGAGCCGAATCCTTGGGAGCAGTCGGGACCACGAGTGGATTCTCCCTAGCAGAGCATTGAACAGCTGATGCTGTATTTCCCCCAGAGTTGTACTCTTTCCAGCGAAGCAGAATGGTTTCTCCTTCCTCAGCCGAGTTTGCAGATGTCCAAGAGAGTCGAATCCTGGGAAGGTGATCAGACCATGTTTAGTTGTTTCCCCAGTCGAGTGTTGAGCAGCTGAAGTTGTTTCCCCACAGAGTTATCATCCCCAGAAGAGTAGCCGAGACGGCCATGCAGTTTATTCTCGCGATTGATATCACTTTCTCTCAGCAGGTCCAGGGTCTCGTGGAGCTTCGTTCCCCTGCAGCAATCAACTGAAGTTGTTTCCCCTGCAGCAGTCCACGGAAGATCTTTTCCCCAGACGGAGTCCAATTAATATTGGCGTGACCATATTCTCCTCAGCAGGATGATTCCTTTATCTGAGTAGTTCCTTCCCCTCGACAGGAGGATTTCCCCCTCGACACTTATTTTGCTGACGGGATTGCATCATTGTGCATGATGGCATAGCATTTATCATAAACGCATAGCATTTCCACCGTGCGGAGCATGGCGCCGAAGCATATGCATAATAAACATGATCTAGGTTGCTACCGTTCTTGTCTTGCAGGTGTTCCGCCGAAGGATCAGTGATTCGGGATGATTCCTGATATTCTCCCCAGCGAAGTCTTCAGTTCAAGATGATTCTTGAAATCCTCAGCAGGGCCGTTTGCTTAAGATGATTCTTAAGACCCCAGTGCAGTCTCCAGAGTTGGTTGCTCAAATTGATACTTGGAGTCTCCAGCTAAGATCTCCCAGGATGGTTCCTGAAGCCCCAAGAGAGCCGATTCCTTGGAAGCTGCTCAAGCCATGATTGGTTTGTCCCCCGGCAAGAGTTGCCCAGGATAATTCCTGGAATCCCCGACAGAAGGTTTCTCCAGAATGGTTATCAGTTCGAGATGATTCTTGAAGGTTCTCGGCGGAGTTATTTGTTCAAGATGATTCTTGAAGTCCTCAGCAGAGTTGATTTATCCCGAATGAGTTCTGGACCTCCGGAGCGGAGTTGCTTGATGGTTCTCCAGATTCCGCAGCGGCGAAGCGTCATCCCCAGCAGGTTGTCCAACAACGAAGTTAGAATCTCTCCTGAAGACTCCATGATTGAAGTCTGACCGTGTTAATGAAGCGGTTTTCCCAGTTTCTCTAAATGCCTGATGATATGATCGACTACGTATTACCGGTTACCGTGTGACCAATTCCCCAATGAAGTTTCTTCATCCTGACGGCGATGTCAGCTCCTTCGTAGTTCTTCAGCGACGATGTTGGAGGTTTGTTTGTTTTGACGGCGAGGTCAGATTATGTTTGTTTCCGGCGGCGATGTTGGATGTTTTGACGGCGAGGTCGGATTATGTTTGTTTCCGGCGGCGAGGTTGGATGTGTGTTTGACGGCGATGTCAGACTCTTTAACTCCCCAACAGAGATTATGTCGAGTACTCAACGGCGATGTCGGGTGTTTCTCAGATTATGCTAGTCTTCCAGCGGCGATGTTGGATGTTTGTTCGACGGCGATGCCGAATGTCTCGCAGAGTTGTGTTTGTTTCCGACGGTGATGTCAGATTCAGTTTTCCAGCGGCGATGTTGGGCATGTCAAGTTGATCTAGTCTTCTGACGGCGATGTTAGGTGATGCAGATCCTTTAGTTCTCCAACGGCGATGCGGGGTATCTTGATTGTCCGACGGCGATGTCAGATTTAGTTCTCTAGCGGCGAGGTTGGGTATTTTGGTCGATCGACGGCAATGTCAGATTCAGTTTTCCAGCGGCGATGTTGGGTATGTCAGTTAACTCGGTTCTCCAGCGGCGATGTTGGGTGTTTTGGTTGTCTGAAGACAATGTCAGAAGAAGTTAACATGTATAACTGACGGCGATGTCAGATCAGTATTTCTCCAGATAGTTGTCGTGCAGCTAGTATTGCAGTATTCGAAGATTTGTTCCCCGCAGAGTATCGTGTGCTCGTGCAGTTGGCAAATTTTCGGGTTTACCGGTATTCAACCGTCTCGCACCTTGATTGGCTGAGAGTCGTTCGCTTCTCACCCAGTTAGGTTCAAGCCGTTTGAATAATGGCAGCTGTTGCACCCTAAAATTTGACCAACAATTATTTATCCATCAAGTGTTTGAAGGTTGATACCTTCATCAGAAATTTCAAGAGATCCTCAGAGGAATTGGTTGAAACCAAGGTTGTGTGTCTCATAACTTGAGAGTTGTGGGAGCTCATCAGATGATTCTGAGACTTTGAGAATGGACTTGAAGCTTTGAGAAAGCCTATGAGATGTATTGAAAGCCATCATGAAGCCCAGAGAGGTCATTGAGCAAGAATTCAGAAGATTCAACCATGAATGGTAGAATTAGGGTTTTGACTGGGTCAACCCTAGGTCAACTGATGATTTGGAGAGGGTTGAGACCTAATACAAGGGCCATGTGATCATGGAATGATGCATTGAGATACTATGAGGATAATTCCAAGATTCAACTCATCATAACTGAGGAGTTTGAGAAGTTTTAAGCTAGGGTTTCTAAGGATTGTCAGTGTAAAATCCCCTAGTTTGATCCCTATCTTCCAGGCAGTTTTAGCTCAAGATGTGATTGTCATCTCATCTTCCCCACAACATTAATGTTGTAGAGCTTGTTCTTAGCTTTAATTTGAGTGGTAGAAGTCCTTGATAGGATGTGCAGAGCTCAAGTTATGGTTTTGACAAATTACAGGTCATCTGAGGTATGTGAATCTGGGTCCTTGAAAGTCACCCAACTTGCAGACAACTTTTGCCCTAGTAGGATGATTCCTATGATCTCTTGGTCAACATGAATGTTGAAGAGAATCTTCTTAGCTTTCTATATAGTACTAGAAGTCCTTGATAGGATTTGTAGAACTCAACTTATGGCTTTGACAAGCCAAGGGCATTTTGGTCATTTTGAAGTTATAGGTCATTTTAAGCATATGGCCATATCTCCTACTTCCAAGCTTCAAATGGAAAAACTTTCAACATCAAAGTTTCTTAGAATGATGTTTTAAGGCTAATAGGGTGGTCATGAGATGTTGGAAAGGCTCATAGCAAAAAGTGATAAATATAGCCTAAAAATGGCATATAAGTTAAATAAGTTCAAATTGGAAAATGGTTTGAGAGATCTACAAATCCAAAATAGGTCATGTAATATATCATTTTGAGTCTAAACCACATTTTGAAAACAATGGTTTAGCCACAATTTTGATTTGATGCCTAAAAATGGGACTTGCTTTGAAAACCTATTACTTGCATAATAAGGTAACTTTGGAAAACTCAACATAAGGCAAGGATCAGCTGATTTTTCACACATATCATCTCAATATCTCATGAGGAGAGATTTTAGCACAAGTATGAAGGGCTGTATGCATGATATGAGATGGTTCCAATATGTCATCAAGTGAGACTTCCATGACTTTTTACCATATTCTAGAGGGATCTAGATTCTTCTAATGATTGTTATATATTGAGGGGATCAAAATAAGATTAGAGGTTAGAGAATTCAGTGGAGAGAGTGAGGGGAGAGAGTGATATTCAAGCTTACCTTCAAGTGCAAGCAAAGCTCGAGTTCATCACTACAAGCTTCTTTCACCAAAGATCTTGCAAACAGAAAGGAGTACTCCATTAGAGGAGTATTTGGAAGAGAAAGCAAGCCTTGAATCCAGCTCTACACACACCTGCCATAGCTACCTAGTAGGTTTGTGTTATTTCTCATATCTCCTTAATTATGTGCATTCCATTGGATTTCTAGGGTTATATTGGTTAGGTTAAGATAGAGGACCATTTTCTGAGAGTTAGAGAGCTTTGCATGAGGTTTAATGGCAGACCCTAGATTCTTTAAAGATCAAGAATAGGTTGTGTTTTGAGTTTTAATACACGAGTGATAGCTTAAAGTGATTAGGGTAATGCCATGAACATGATAGCACCATTGGAATTAAGTTTTATCATGATTGATATCAGAGAAAAATGGTGGAACTAGAACTTTCATGCATTCTGTTTGGGAGTTGTAGGAGGTGTTAGTGGAAACCAAGACCATGGCTAGGTTCCTGGGAAGAAGTAGCACGTTTTTGGTCTTGGAAGTTTTCATTTTCATTGAGAGAGGAGAGAGCACGAGATTGAAGAAGTTCATGCATGAACATGTAAAATCTGAAACCCTAGAGTAAGTTTGGAGAAGACGATCTTACAGCCATTGGATCCTTCTGAAATATTTGACTTGTTAAACCAATCCAAGGGCTGTCATTTAAACTTGAGAATGGAGGGAAATTCCAAAGGCTGAAACGCTGCGTTCTACTAAAGCCCCCAGCATGGGCCTCACGTAAACATTGCTAACCGCACCCCCTTATCCAGCCCAATCATGAAATGAACTTGCTTTTCCTGCTATTCGCACCACATCCCTGTTATTTTTCTTTGATTTTTAAAGGTTTTTCTGATTAAGCACTGGGCCCAGGCGCGCCATGCTAGGCGCAACCCCCTTCCCGGGCCCATCATAATAATGAGCATAGTATCTGCTTTCCACACCCCTCATCCCATTCTCATTTAATTTTTTATTCAAATTTCTTTTCATTTCAAAAAATCATAACAAAATAAAAAATGAATATTTTTTAATGCAACTTTTTTTCCCAATTTTCATTTTCTGTCTAGAAAAATATAAAAATATAAAATAGCCATTTTATTTCAATTTTATATTTTTTGTGCATTTTTACTTTTAATTGCTTTTTTTATAATTCTTTTAGTTGGTATACTAACTTGTAGAATTTAATTAGGATAGTTCCCTTAGGATTTTTGATCCAATCTTTTTAGGATAATTAGAGGAATGGTTTAGGGTCCCCCTGAATTAATTTCATAATTTTTTGATAATTTTTAGGGTAGTTTTAATTAGGTAGTTCTAGGTAGTGTAAAATTTGATTAAAACTTTAGCATAGGATCATAACAATTTTAGATTTAGGTTTTATAGGGAAATTTAGTCTATGGGGAATATATGGGACTTAAGGGTAGTTATTTAGGGTCCCCTAGCATTTATATTAGGAATTAATAGAATAATATACTATTTTTAGTTGATTTTTGAATTGAATGATTGTTTGTGTGGCCTTTAGGGCAAGTTTTGTTAGTTTGCTTTGCTTTGGGGGTATTCCTTTGATTGGAGGAGCTTGGCATCTCATTGTGGAGCTTAGTGGAGCATACTAGAGGATTGGAGGAGGCATGGATTGAAGGCTTGGTTTAGGAGCTTGCTCTCTTTCTGTGAGGTTTGAGACCCTTGGAGTCTGAGGGAAGTTCATGGTACTTTCCTGAGGAAGACACTATGGATGTCTTTCATTCTTTCTTCTCACCTCTTTCCCAAGTATCCAATGATGTTGGAGCCTTCATGTGAATTTAGTTTCTCCTGAGGAGTAATGTAAACTGATCACAGTTGTTGAGCCACATGGGATATGATTCCTAAGTGGAAGCCCCCTAGTACTTTCCTGAGGAAGGCACTATGGGTCTGTTCACTTAGTTCCCTTAGTTCGTGTAGGATTTCCCAAGTATCCAATGATGTTGGAGCCTTCATGTGAGTTTAGTTTCTCCTGAGGAGGAATGTAAACTGATCACAGTTGTTGAGCCACATGGGATATGATTCCTAAGTGGAAGCCCCCTAGTACTTTCCTGAGGAAGGCACTATGGGTCTGTTCACTTAGTTCCCTTAGTTCATGTAGGATTTCTCAAGTATCCAATGATGTTGGAGCCTTCATGTAAGTTTAGTTTCTCCTGAGGAGGAACGTAAACCGATCACAGTTGTTGAGCCACATGGGATATGAGTCCTAAGTATAAGCCTCCTAGTGCTTTCCTGAGGAAGGCACTATGAGTCTGCCTACTTAGCTCCCTTTCTTTGGTAAGCTTGTTTTGAAGCTTGAAGACTGGGATTGATTTCTTTTGATTAGGGTTTTGCTTTAGGGCTTTGCTTAGAGGTAGATTAGGGTTTTGTTTTTAGGGTTAGGATTAGGGAGAGCTTAGATGTAGATAATTTCTTTCTCAAACATGGATGGTATTTCATTTCTTTTATCTGTATGATTGCAGTTTACTGTTTATTGCTTGATAGCATGTTGTTTATTTTTCAGTATGATTACTGTTATTTCATGACTGGCTTGAGGTTGAGATGAGCTTGTGGAGGCTGAAGCCCCACACACATTTCCTCCCTCACTTGCATTGCATGCATTTTACTGTTAAGCTGATGCTTTGTCTGTTTTGGTGTATCATTGACATGATCCCTTAGGACTCTCATTTCCTTTGACAAGGATTTGATGATAGAATTTTAGGTTGAAACCTATGCATGACAACTTCTAGGAGTTCCCTGTTCAAACCTCAACCATAGGATGAATCCATGGCATGACAACAGTAGGACTTGATAGTCTCCCTCCTAGTTGGGCCTGTTCTCTGCTCATCTCAAAACAGTTTAAGATACAGTAATCATGAATGATTTCTTTCGTATGTTACGAGCCTTAAGCTATCTGGGAAAGGATTGTGGGAGAGCTTCTTTTCCACAGTCTGGATGTTTAGTATGGTACCCTTTGGGTGACATGCGACGCATTCACTCTCAGGTCATAGTCTCTAGTGCGGTTGAAATCACAAACACAATAAAAAACATTTCTTTCGTAAAAAACAGGAAATAAATCGTAGTTTCCCGAACTACGTGAGCTCTGATCTCTCATGCCTGTTGAGAGTACGTAGGCATAAGATGGCGAAGTCTTGGCGAGCTACCTTCCCCCATAACCCTTCGTAGGCCGAACTACGTTGACTCTGATTTCTCATTCTCTGATGAGAATACGTAGGCATAAAGTGCGACGCTTTGCCGAGTCATTTTTCTTTTCTTTTTCAGTCAGCCTTGATAGGTAGATAGATTATAACCAACCCGTCCAAGTAAATAACAAGCGTGGATCCCGTCGAGTACGACGGACGTGAGGGGTGCTAATACCTTCCCCTTGCGTAACCGACTCCCGAACCCATATAATGGTTGCGACGACCTTGTCTTACCCTTTTTTCGTCAGGTTTTTCCCGATCGTTTCCTTTCCCGCTCTGAGGGATAAATAACGAAAGGTGGCGACTCTTCTGTTGTGCCGGCACCTTATTTTCGCGCAAGCGACAGTCTGGATAGAACCTTCTCCCCCTTTTGGTCTGGATAGAACCAATAGGATTTAAAATTATAGGTCTGGATAGAACCTTCTCCCTCTTTTGGTCTGGAAAGAACCAATTGATCCTTATTCTGTAGTTTGTGCCCAAACTACGACCGTTCTGATTTCTCATTGGACAATGAGAATACGTAGGCACAAGATGCGATATCTTGACGAGCAACCTTTCCCCTTCTTCCACCTTTTGGTCTTAATAGAACCAATTGGTCTTACAACATAGAGATAGGTAGAGTTTGGTTAACTCTATGTAAGAATCATGGAAATGATTACTTACTCCCCTTTCTTGAGTGTTTAATGTAGATCTAGAGAGTTTTCTTAAACTCTACACAAGCATTTTTATGTTTGTTCCCCTTTGAACCTTGATCATAATCAAGTGTTCTTCATCCCTAGTAAGGTGAACTACGATTGCTCTGATTCTATCCTAGTTAGGGTACGTAGGCAGAGGACGTGATGTCTTTGCGAGCAAACTTAGAAACTATATTTAGGTCTTAACCTACACCTTTTACCCAATCCCAATCCATAGCAAACATTTAGCAAACTTAGCATACAAACAAACAAAAGGTTCCTGTAGAGTACTACAGATGTTTAGGATGTGAAATACCTACCCTAGGCATAACCAACCCCCGATCCCCGAATCTCTTAGCGTTGTTGTTACATCGCGCAAAAGGTTCTTTCTTTCTTTAGACCTTTCCTTTGGATAAATTAAAGTCCGGTTGTGAATTTAAGAATTAAGATTCAAGCTGATAAATAGTTTGGTATCACGATTCTCACCGCAACAGAAATGGCGATTTCACTAGGGATGTACTTAAACTAGAGGGTTTAGCCTATTTTGTTTGATTGTATGCTATATTTGTGAATATTTGCTTAAACATGTATATTTGTCAATATATTTTTTTGTATGTTGGATGTTGGGTACTTTGAGTGGTGAGACAGTCCTACACCCGGACTAGAGTGCAATTATGATAGGATGGTGGTATATTCAAGAAGGCTTATAGGGAGTTGATTCCCGACCAAGCTAACTTGAGAAACCACCGCTCAGTGGAGGCCCTCTTGAGAGTTAGTTTTGTTGAACGAGTATTCGAGAAAACATTGCTACTTTCGACGAAGGAGCCTGTGACACTGTGGACTTTTAGATTACATCTTACCCTACTTTGGCCTTATTAGGACGTAGTGTGATGACTATAAGGAAGTAGTCCCGAAGTAGTTGATACGCGATACTACACTTGGACGAGACTCTCTTGAGAATATTATTGATTACCGAGTGATTTGGGAAATTGATAATATCCGAAAGACGGGTTGTTGACTCTGGGAACTTTGTTAGAACCCGTTCGGCAGGTACAAACAGCTCATAGTACAAATCCTTGGGGATGGGTAAACTTTTGACTCCTTGCTTTGATCTTGAGCCTAGGAGGTCTTTGTGTGTGCATGTATTTGTGAATACTTGCCTTTGTGTTATGTGTACATCATCCCATCATATCACCACGAGCATATCATGTCGCAACTAGTTTTGTAAAACTCAGTCGATCTCTGGTATTTTTAAAAGTTGTAACTTTTCCAACAATTGATGAAATGAGGGTTTTGACCTAGTCAATCTTCTGAGTTTTGTAAAACCAGTTTGCTTTTGCATTGTATTTGCATTTCTCAGCCTTGCGTCTCTTTGTCTCCCTCTTGTTCAGATAGAGAGGGGATACCTAGCACATATCCGAGACAAATGGCAACAATGGATGAACTGTTGAAAGCTCAGGAAATTCTGAAAGAGGACATCAGAACTCTCAAGTGTCAGATGAATTGGGTTCTAGAGACATTATAGAACATGATGAAGAAGGAAGGCCACTCTGATCATGTTGTGTCCAGAGAAGCGAGGGATGCATTATCTCCGATGATTCCTCCAACTCAAGGACATTCTCAGTATCAACAACCAGATAATCGTCAATCGCGTCAGCACGCCCAACAAAGACCAAGGAAACCAGAGAGTCTGTTTCCAATGTCATACGATCAGATATTGCCAGACTTGATCCAAGGCGGATTGATAATACCAAAGGAGCTGAAACCAGTAATTCCTCCTCACCCTCTGAACTGTGATACCAACACTAAATGGGACTATCATAATAGGGCACTAGGGCGTTCAACTGAAGTCTCTCACCAGTCGGTGTTTGTTCCTCCTCAAACTTCTCACAGTTGGAGATTGAAAAATAAGGATCATGTCAGGAAAAATAAGGCTTGCGGTAAACAAATTCTAGTACCGCTAAGTAAACTTTACCCGCTATTGATTCAGAATTCGCTAGTGACTCCGCGATTATCCAATCCTGTGCCAGAACCATGGCATAATGCAAAACTGACCTGTGAATTTCACAAAGGAGCCGAAGGACACAACTTAGATGCATGTATAACATTAGGTTATCTTGTACAAGAGCTGATCATTGACAAACACTTGGTCTTCGAAGAAGACTACCCAGAATTAGAATGCGGATATCATACTGGGACAACGGGGCACCTAGTTGAAGAGTATAAAGGTTTTAAACTGAGATTGAAGGAGTTGCTGAAACCTCATGAGGATAAATCAAATGACAGTACCGCGATTCTTAAATCCAAAAACAAAGGACCCGCGAGACCCCTCATAATTCTATATCACAAGGAGCATGTGGTTGTTGAAGGTGTTTCCCCGCATAGGGCCTGAAACTTGCAATTTGTTTTGTCAATTTTAATTTCCTAAGGCTGGCAGTTGTAGACTGTTTCAGCATTTTGTTGTGTTTTCTTTGCATTTGAATTGCTTGTAAGTTGTTGTTCATTTTGAATTGGCAAGATTAATGAAATGTTTGTGCATCTTTTGATTAAGTCCATTCGTTTCACTCTTTCTTTTTCCTTTCATTGTTATGAGATGACGAAAAATGCAAAAATTTCTTTTCTTTACTAAACTGTTGTTTAAAGCAAAAGATTGGGGAGGATGATGAAAACTATATCCATAACTGCTGTTGATATGCTTTCAATTTAACTTTTCCGATGATGTAAGGCATTATTTCAATCTCTAAACACTGGAGAAATAAGGAAGATAATCCCTCGTTAAACCTTTCGATCCTAGAAGTAGGAGTTTTCTTTCTTTACAAACAAGAAACCTTAAATTTCAAACCTGGGGCGGGTAGTTCTCAGTTAACTTGGAGATATGTGCATACAAGACACTTTTCATATAAAAGTGGTGCATTCAGGTTTTCCTTCGCACACAAAAAGCAAGTGTCAAAGTTTAAAAGATGATGATGGTTCACCGTAGCCATTAAAATAGGTAGTCACCTCCTTTCTCAAAATAAAAAAGAGAGAAGAAGAAAAAAGAAAATTGAAGAGCCCGCTAAGTCAAAACCTATGAAGGAGACTTAGGCAAAAATGGGGCATCTCGTTGACTGTATATTCAAACAAAACAGTTCAGACAGAAGTCAGGGATAACAAAAGAAAGGAATTTTGTAAGAGTTATCACTCTTAAAAATCCTCAAATAGCAAAAAGCTATCAAATACTGTAAGGGAGTTGTGACTACCCTAGGTTTGTAAGCCATCACCAACTATCATCAGTCCAATTCTTAAGTCTGTAAGAACCTGAATGTATAGTTTGAGTTAATTGAGCGTAGGATTGGAGTTCATCATGAAGAGTGGGTGGGACCGAATAACTTTGAGCTTTTATCCTTTGTTTCATGAACTATGAACCGGGCCACGTTACAACCCTTAAAAGAACTAATTGAGGTAAGGTTGTTTTGAAAGCATATTACAGCAAGGTTGGATAACCTGACTCCTAATGATCTTTGATGTTTGTGTGTGTTAACAATTTTATCCATCATTTGTAAGATGATTGGATCACTTTCGCTTTGATCACTTGATCACTCCGCCGTGTGTGTTTCATCAAAAATGTTTTCAAAAGATTGCATGAATTTTACATTGAAAATTGCCAATTTTTAATGAACAACATTGCATGCAAGACGATCCAATGTCAAAGGAATCCCAACAAACGCCGTCAGCTAGGGAATTTGATTTGATAGAGGAAGCTCAGCCTGGGGAAACCAAGTTGAAGGATTTGTTAATCATTTGTCACAATGTTCAGCTAATCATCAGGTCAAGATCAGTTGAATCTCTTAAAAGAGCAGTTCAGTCTGGGGCAACTCTGTTGCAGTTAACAGCTAGCAGGGCAAGTTTGTTCCCCAGTCGTTACTTCCACAGTCCGAGACTTTGTTGTGCAAGCACCATTAAGCTGGGGCAATCACGTCGAGATTTATAAATCTCTCTATAAGAGTTTGAAGACATTGAAGCGTATTTATGCTGATTCTTTTATAAAATCCTCTTGATGGTTTCTTCCTACAGACCATGTAATCTGGGGCAGAAAAGTTTGAAGATTGTTGGTCGCAAGAGTCGTTGCTCACTTGAAGAGGATTGATATACCATCGAGGGGCAGAAGTGTTTTGTTTTCATGATACCTTTTTGTCAGCTCTTCGATTAAGTTATTACTTCGGTTGATCTTGGAACTTCCCTTGGTGATTTTTCCTTCAACAAAGAATTCAAGCTCATGATGGCAATTCGAGTGAAGTCATGATGTTTTGGCCTAAGTAGATTACTCTCTCCCAGAGAAAGGTTGTAACTTTGATTTGGAACTGTTGTTCTTGATCATCCCCGTTGATGTCCAATTTTGGTGAAGTTGGCTGGGTATCCGTGTCGAGATGTTTATTTCATCTCCTGTTTTGTTTTGTCTGTTTTGTCAGCATAAACATAATCATGGCATAAAGCATATGCATAGCATCCATGCATTTTTGCTATCTCTGGTTATTACTTGTTCTTGTTTCACTTTGGTGTTTTTCATCAAATGACCGGGTGTTGTCTCTCTCAATAGAGTTGTCAGCCCTTAAGCATAAAATGTCCATCCTTTCTCAATTCCCCATAGAGTTTAATCCTCGTGGATGATGGTTGCTTCAGTTATCTTTTTCCATGATTGGATAAGATGTGTCCCCATTCGAGTTCATTTCTCAATGGTTGGAGTCTTGTTTGACAGTTTCTTTCTAGCTTGGTTCTAGATTGAACTTCGGTCCCTGTCGGTTGCCGAACCTACCTGGACGTGCATTTATTTTGCACTATCTATCAAGAATAACATTTTGCGTTGCCTTACAACGATAAGTGGCAGTCTCTATAGAGAAGCTTATCCATAAGTGGCAATCTCTGTAGAGAAGCTTATCCATAAGTGGCAGTCTCTGTAGAGAAGCTTATCCATAACAATCTCTGGCAAGAAGCTTATTCATCTTCAACAATAAGTGGAAGTCTCTGTAGAGAAGCTTATCCATAAGTGGCAATCTCTGTAGAGAAGCTTATTTATCTTCAACAATAAGTGGCAATCTCTGGCGAGAAGCTTATTCATCTTCAACAATAAGTGGCAGTCTCTGTAGAGAAGCTTATCCATAAGTGGCAATCTTTGTAGAGAAGCTTATTCATCTTCAACGATAAGTGGCAGTCTCTGTAGAGAAGCTCATTTATCTTCAACAATAAGTGGCAGTCTCGCGCGAGAAGTTTATCCTGTTACATTATATCTAGCAACAAGTGGCCATCTTGCTCGAGAAGCTTATTTCCGGTACGTTTTTCCGATAAGTGGCAGTCTCTCCAGAGAAGCTTATCAGTTTATCCGTATCCCTAGATAAGTGGCAGTCTCCTATGAGAAGCTTATCATCGTTATCTTTTTTAAGTGGCAGTTTCATTCGAGAAGCTTATTTTAGGAACGTTGAGGCACGGTTGTGACCAGCATTGTTTGAAAAATCCAGTGGATACTGGTATAGTTAATTTGGTGGTGACCAATCATTTTTCGAGAAAGGCCAGTTGGTAATTGGCATTGGGAAAATCCATGGATAACAAGTACTGACGATTTAGTTGTGTATCATTCCAAGTGAAGTCACGATATGTTTGTTTCCAAGCTCAGGTTTCGTACCTTTGAATATGTTTGTTTCCAAGCTCAGGTTTCGTACCTTTGGATATGTTTGTTTCCAAGCTCAGGTTTCGTACCTTTGGATATGTTTGTTTCCAAGCTCAGGTTTCGTACCTTTGGATATGTTTGCCTCCAAGCTCAGGTTTCGTACCTTTGGATATGTTTGCTTCCAAGCTCAGGTTTCGTACCTTTGGATATGTTTGCCTCCAAGCTCAGGTTTCGTACCTTTGGATATGTTTGTTTCCAAGCTCAGGTTTAGTACCTTTGGATATGTTTGCCTCCAAGCTCAGGTTTCGTACCTTTGGATATGTTTGCCTCCAAGCTCAGGTTTTGTACCTTTGGATATGTTTGCCTCCAAGATCCGGTTGTTTACCTGTGGAAGTGTTTGTTTCCATCCCAAGCTCAGGTTTTGTACCTTTGGAGATGTATACTTTGGATTCCAAGTTTAGGAATTTCCAGAGACTCGAATGTTGCATTTGCATGAAATATTTGATGTATCCTAATGCTTTGAGGATATTTGACTTTTGTTCCTAAGGTTTTGAGGGATATATATGTACTTCCTGTTTGAAGAGCTGGTCGTCACCAAATCATTTAAAGAGCCCAGTGGTTACTGGTATTGCCTAAATCCATTTGTTATTAATACCGTAAGTTGGTCGTCACCAATGTTCCTAGCGAAGCTGTTGTTTTTCCCATTCGAGTCTCAGAGATCTAGTGGGTACTACCATCCCCAGTGGGTCTGGTCTTGTTTCTGTTCTTTTCCTAAAGATCCCGTTCGAACTCTTCGTTATAGGAAATTCCTTATTTGGTTATCACCAGTAAGGTTTGCGTCTTGATCTTTCGTTTACCCATTAGAGTGTGTGTCTCCTTTTCCCCAGTGAAGATTTGTCTTTCCCGGTGGAATTTGCGTCCCCTGTGTGAAAGATCCCCCTTGAGCAGCATCTTTAGTCATGATTGAATTATTTTGCTTGCTTTGCCTTGGATCTTTCCCCAGTGTGTTGGGTCCCCTGTGAGTAGTTACTCGTTGTTTTGTCGTTCTTTTATTTTTGCTCGTGTGTCTGCATATGTCTTGCATTCAAGCATCATAAAGCATCATTTAGATTCATGGCATATTCGCATTTGTCCTTTTGCATATCATCAGATCTAAGGGACAAAATTTTTGGTTTGCTATATTTAAATACCTTTCACTACGATTCTATGAGGATTGTCATCTCTCATTGCCATCTAGTGAAAATATTTAAATAGGGGCAACTGTTGCACCCCAAATTTTGACCCCTTAGATCTTTGTCATCATTTTAGGGTCATATTCCTTTGATGATCTAACCTTAACCTATTTCAAGTTGGTTTTTGTTGAGATACAGGTGAATTAGGGTTTCGTACAACTGGGAATCGGAGTTTCGACGGTTTAATCAGTCAATGTATTGGATTGAATCCCCATGAATTAAGTCTCCACATCATCAAAGATACTCCATTGGGTCAAGTATGAATCCAATTTGAGGTTGTCACCCAAGGATCAAGAACAGTGCAGTTCAGGATACCCGATTAGGGTTTTCGATCAGGAAAAGTCAACTGTAGTTTGAATTTTGATTTAAATGGTGCTCCAATGATGGGATCATGTTCCACGAAGTTCATATGGATTAGTGAAGTCTACTCAAGAAGTTTCAAGGCCTCAAAATACCCGGAACATCAACAGTCGACTCGGTAGTCATCGATCGATCGTTCGGTTGACCCAAAAGTCAACTCTTCAATCATAAGGAATTTGACCTCAAAGTATGAAGAAAAAATGTTCCTAATAACATATTACACCTGCCCATTAAGTTTCATGACCATTGGGTCAAGGATTGAGGAGTAATCAAAAAATCGGGAAATTAGGGTTTTGAAAGGGGCAAGACCATAACTCCCTAAACACACATCCAATTGAGTTGGTTCAAGACTCATTGGAAAGTTCTTGACAAGTCCTACAAAAGTCCCACAGTGGTCCATGAGCAGAAAATGCATAGAGTTGGAGTTATGGCCAAAGTCATTACAAGAGGGAAAAGACACTTCGAAAAATTCTAAGTTGTTGGCCTTTTTAGGCATGTTTTTAGCAACTTTGAGAGGATTTTTGACCTAGTTCCATTTGGAATCTGAAGATCATGAAAACATGAAAGTTGTAGAGCTTCATGAGGGCTTTCCAAAATGTACTAGAACTCCTCCATAGCCCTTATGAGTTGAGAGTTATGAATCCAACAAGTTGAGGTTTCAACACTTGAGTTCATCATTTCCATTTTTTCACAAAGTCACTTTTTAACCACATGAGCTATTCTCAGCCATTTGATCATGTTTCTATTTGTTAATTAGAGAGTGTGATGAGTAGAAGTGCAGAAAATGAATGGATTTGGTAAGCCTTGCAAGTTGTATGCAAGTGGCATTATTTTAATCAAATAAATCAAGGAAAGAGAAACTTTTCATGAAGTAACTTGCAGCTGCAGTTCCCCTACTCCCTAGCCACACTTCAGTCACTTCCATGTCTTCCTTGCCACTTGATTTGTGCATCATCTTGAGCCAAAAACTTGGACTTGCAGCTGCAACAAATCTTGAACAAGATTGCATTTACAAAACTCCCTCCAAAATGTCAAAAGACAAATTTGCCCCAAACCTCTCCTTGGCCTATAAATAGAGGTTTCCTCTATGTTGAAAGACACACCAGAGCACTCTAAAACCCAAGAGAAAACCATAGCTCTCATCTTGCCTTGCTTTGCTTATAAGTGAAGAAACCATTCCAAAACTACCTCAAAAATCTTCCTTGAGCATTTAGCCTTCCAAAACCATTTTCACCCATTTAAAATCATCACAAACCATCCACACAATCCACAAATGATGTGCGGGAGGTGTTCAAGCTTTTAAACCACTCAAAAACTTCATTTTCTCAAAAGTCAAGTTTCAACCAAGCAAAGTTTGACTTTACACACAAAATATGATAAATCTCTGCTCAGGCCTGTTTTGATCACTTTAACCCTCCAAACACCTTAGGTCTATGATGTACCAACTGTACATAACCTAAAATACCATCATCATCACTTGTTTTGAGTTCTGTCCTAAAGTTCACTTGTTTACTTCAAGTGCAAGAAAAGTTGCATTTTCATCAAAGCATTGATTGGATCTTATTTTGGTAGTCTTCAAGGTTTTCCCTACTGCACAAGCTTGCTTGAAAGTCTAAAAGAGGTTAGTGGTCACTATCCTATTATTTTAACTGTCAGGAACATGTTTTGTTTACTTTGCTTAGAATGTGTTTAAAGGTAAATACAGTCCATGTGTGAATCTGCCAAGTTTGGTTTTGTTGCTCATTAATATGGTTGACACTCTTTTAATCATCATACAATGTTGTGTTTCTATGTATTAAACTTTGAGATTCTCTTAAATGCTACTTTGTGTCATGTATGAACATATGAAAGTTTGCTTGCAACTGTTATGAAGTTTTGATGCTGTTTTGATTTTGTTCAGTTTATGAATGATGTTGATTTGGTTCTGTTGCAAACAGCATCCTTGGATCTTGATCTTTTTTGCTGGCATTTTGATTCAGAAGTCCCTATATGCTTGATTCATGTGATTTTTGATATTGTATTAGTTGAAACTATGTCATGTTTTGGTTCTGCTACCATTCTGTTCTTGGCCATTTTCAAATCATGTGCATTTTTCAACTCATAGGTCATTTTCAATTCTAGTACATTTTAGGATCATCCTTGTGTTTGAAGTTTGCCTATAATATGTTTTGAATGTGTTTGTAAGTTCTGTTGGACTTGTTAAAGAACATTGGGATGATTCATGTGGCTGTTGAGTTTTGATGACCAATGCTTATTTTGCTGCCTTAGGGTTGTAACCATCATGAGATTTGAAATTTTTATACTTGCCATTGTCATGCTAAGTATGCCTTTGTGATAATTTGAACTATTGTTGTGTGTTTGGTTTATGTTTGTTAACATGAAAATGTGGCATTCTTTGAATCATGTGTTATTTGATAAGTGACATTATCATTTGTGCATCTGTTACTGTCATTAGGCATTGTGGTAGGGTTGTTGTTCTAAGCTTGACATGATCATATCTTGTTTGCATTGTCAATTGTGATAAGCCTATATGTATGTTTTGTTGTTTTGTAAATCATGTTTGCATTCTGTCATGAAACTGCTTGTGAGCATCATTGATCCATGATTTGAATGATTGCATTAACATGCCATACCTTTTCTGTTACAAGTTCAAACTGCCATTTAGTCCTAGTACTATTGTTATAGGATGCATATTGTCATTATGCTTGCAAGTTGTCATATGCATTGAGGCATTAGGACTAATTGTTGATTGTGCTAGATATTGTCATGCTAGGCTTCACCATATTGCTGCTACCTACTTTGCTTCCAACCATTTGTCAAGTTTTGCTGTTTTGGCTTGCTTATAAACAAGAACATGTTTGTTTGGTGATAATTTTCATTTTGCATCTTTTGCTGCTAGAACTAGGTTTTTCATGCTAGACTTGGTTTGTGTTCATTACCATAGGGTTGTAACCTTCATTTTAAGGCATGGGTTGAATTGATGTGTTTGATTTGGCATGGTATTGACCAAGGGCCAACTGCTGTTGTTATGTGACTTATTGTTATAAGCTTTCTACATGTTGGATTTGTCATGTGTCTTAGAATTGCTAGTTCATGAGCACAAGCTTACTAGACTGTCTAGATTAACCAGGTTGTTTGAATTGGTGCAAATTTATGTATGTGTATTGCTTTAGTAAAAGCATTGCAGAGAGATTCATAATGTGTGGCTGTTTGAAACTTTGATCTTGTTTGTCATATAAATTGCTGCCAGTTTCTGTTTTGAGGTTTTCACCTCTTGTGCCACCACTATGTTAAGTCTTCTTGTAGTTTGTGTTTTGAATTCATGTCTTGATGTATGTGAATCATCTAATGCATATTAATGTCTTGAAGTATGGTTTGCTGCCTCTTGAATGTTCTTATTTTCCAAACAGCATTTCAAGCACTTTTATTCAATAATTGCCACTAGCATACCAATTTCTGTTTGGAGTTTTTTTAATGTTCTTTGCATCTAGAATCCATAGGCTATGTATTTGAAGTTTATGCACGCCTTCATCTGATCTTAATCACTTCTATCTTGAGTTGTGGCTGCCATAATGCATTTCCAAGCTTCCATCTGCAATTGCCATCGTGTTTTAATTTGTGTGCACCATCTTGAATAACTAATGATGCCATTGTGTTCCTTGTTGAATTTCACATAAGATAGACCCAAATTTTGTAAAATTTGGTGGTGTTTTGACCAAGTTGTGATGTAACCGCTTCCATGATTGCTTGCCTTGTTGTTTGTCTTGTCTTTTACCCAGAATGCTTGCATTTTTAAGTATATGTATTTATTGGGGTGGCATAATACACGAATGTATCTCCATCCTAGTGGTTATGCCTTGCTCTCATATTGCCTTGCCATGCTACATGACTTGAGTTCGATCCGTGACGAGGTCAACTCTTTTGGTCATTTTCCATATTTTCCATGTTTTCACATTTTGTCTCTCTTTTTATTTCAATTAACATGTGCGCGCCTTGGTTGGATTGGTGAGGTTTTGTACCTGTGACCCAAAGGTGGTGGGTTCAACACCCATCAAGCGCATCCCTATTATTTTTAATGATTAAAATGTTTGATTTTTCTTTAAAATTTCAAAATAGCATAACGTTGTCAATTTTTATCATTTTTTATTGATTCTTTTTGCAATTGTCTTGTATTTTTTCATATTTTCATATGGTATGTGAATATTCTAGAATTGTCATTTTAGAAACATTTTGCATTAAAAGAAGTCATGCTTCATTTTTAGGGTTTTTACCCTCCTCTCTTACAATCTTTCCGTTCAAAACTTTTGATTCCTCTTTCTTAAGCTTAATGTTTGTCAACTCCTTTATGTATGTGATCTTTGATTTCAACTTTTGCTTGTGAGCATCATGTTTGTTTCATTTGATTAACATTTAGAAATCCCCATGAAGTTATAACTTGTTTGCATTGGTTGTTACCATTATCTTTGTCAAGACATATCTTTGGTTTTCACCTTTAGTGCTTAAGTCTTATAAGAACCCCTTTCTTGATATTGTGATATCCTGATACCTTGCTCTTGGTTGTGACCATCTATCTTGATTTGTAATCCTTGCTTGATATTGTAATATGCTTGCATGTTTTTGGTTGTGACCATCTATCTTGATTGAAATAATTAATATTGTAATATCTTAAATGCTTGCTTTGGTTGTAACCATTCATCCTGATTCAAATACTTGCTTATTGTAATATGCTTGCTTATTCTTGGTTGTAACCATATCCATTATATTCACCATGTGTGAATGCTTATGCTTTGTTAAGTTTACTTACCCCCAAGTGATGGAACTCTTTAGTTCTCATCCAAGTTGCCTCATCTTTTCCCTTCCAAAGGAAAGTCTCTCTATTGACCCTTGGGTCATAGACAGCTCATTAAACTCATAGGTCTGGATAGAACCTTCTCCCCTTTTGGTCTGGATAGAACCAATAGGATTTAAACTCATAGGTCTGGATAGAACCTTCTCCCCCTTTTGGTCTGGATAGAACCAATAGGATTTAAACTCATAGGTCTGGATAAAACCTTCTCCCCCTTTTGGTCTGGATAGAACCAATAGGATTTAAACTCATAGGTCTGGATAGAACCAATAGGATTTAAACTCATAGGTCTGGATAGAACCTTCTCCCTCTTTTGGTCTGGAAAGAGCCAATTGATCCTTATTCTGTAGTTCGTGCCCGAACCACGACCGCCCTGATTTCTCATTGGACAATGAGAATACGTAGGCACAAGATGCGATATCTTGACGAGCAACCTTCCTCATTCTTCCACCTTTTGGTCTGGATAGAACCAATTGGTCTTACAACATAGAGATAGGTAGAGTTTGGTTAACTCTATGTAAGAATCATGGAAATGATTACTTACTCCCCTTTCTTGAGTGTTCAATGTAGATCTAGAGAGTTTTCTTAAACTCTACACAAGCATTTTTATGTTTGTTCCCCTTTGAACCTTGATCATAATCAAGTGTTCTTCATCCCTAGTGAGGTGAACTACAATTGCTCTGATTCTATCTTAGTTAGGATACGTAGGCAGAGGACGTGATGTCTTTGCGAGCAAACTTAGAAACTATCTTTAGGTATTAACCTACACCTTTTACCCAATCCCAATCCATAGCAAACATTTAGCAAACTTAGCATACAAATAAACAAAAGGTTCCTATAGAGTACTACAGATGTTTAGGATGTGAAATACCTACCATAGGCATAACCAACCCCCGATCCCCGAATCTCTTAGCGTTGTTGTTACATCGCGCAAAAGGTTCTTTCTTTCTTTAGACCTTTCCTTTGGATAAATTAAAGTCCGGTTGTGAATTTAAGAATTAAGATTCAAGTTAATCAATAGCTTGGTATCACGATTCTCACCGTAACACCGTGCTTCGGCCGTCTTCTTCGATTGACCAAAATTGCAGGGAGTTCAAAACTCCACCAAAACACAAGATTTCTTAGTCTAAACTCATCCTCTCCTCATGTTGATCACTAATCTAGGGTTCATAGTCATTTATCACTCCTAAATCATGCTATACGAATTGAACAAGTTTCAAGCAATATCCAAGAATCATCAAGAACAACAACCAAACTAATCCAGAAATGATCTATGATGTTAGGGGTTCAAGAATCCATGAAAATGGCATGTGATTAATGCATGAACAGAGAGAAATCGTGAATGATAACTTACCTAACGGAGTGCCTCCGTTGGGCCTTGATTTGTTGATGAAACTCATGCAAAACCAACCAGAAAGCTTTAAGGAACTTCAATAGAGCTTGCTATCACCTTGAATTGGATTGAATTTCCTTGGATTGTGATTTCACTCTTTTACTTTTTTCTCCAAAAATCTCAACTGAATTCTGTTAGAACTCCACCAATCTTCATCCCTCAGCATTTGTGAATCATCTGAGGATTATATTCAATGGATCTGAGCATAATTGGAGGCCCAATTGTGGCCTGTTAGTAGGAATTGAGAAATCCAATTTTGAAGTTCAAAGCTTCAAATTTCACGTGTGAAAATGGCTCTAATAGCTCTGCTTTTAGTTCAAATTCCTTGCTTGTGGTGTGTAGTGATCCAATGGACAGAATTAGCTCCTTAAAATGATCTTGTGGTGAATTTTGGATGTGTGCCTTATACATGAAGCAACCATTAAATTACACATGAAAATGACCTCAAAACTCAATTCTGATTTTAGCATTATGTTTAGTATATTCAAGGCACTCAAAAAATGCACAAACTTGTCATTATATGGTGCAAAATGAATTCAATCCAACTATGGCTTTTAAGTACTTTTTCCATGAGATTTCCTTCACCAATCCTCAAATTCAAACCAAACCCATGATAAGTTGATGTTTGATAATGGAAAGGATGTCATTTGAAACAAGTTTGATGTTGGAGAAATTCCCATTTGAAGTGTGCAAAGTCATGAAAATGACCTATAACCAAAATGACCTATAATCAAAGTTTCCCAAAATACCCCTGCCTTGCAAGCTTCATATCTTGAGCTCTACAAATCAGATGAAGGACTTCCAGTACTTTTTGGAAAGCTAAGATCATAAGGAAAAACTTTCATGTTTGGGTCAAAGTGAGGAGAAACATGCTTCTAGGTCAAAAATGTATTGGAAGTTGGTTGACCTTTGTTGACCAAAATCACATTCATCTGAGGACCCATAACTTGTCAGCCTCATAACTTGAGTTCTAGGAACTCAATGGATGAGTTCTAGTACTCAAAGGAAAGTTAGAAAGATGATCAACAAGTTTCATGTTGGAGTCAAGATGAGATGAAACTTATATCTTGAGATATGTGGTCTTGAAGTTAGGCACTAAACAGGGGATTTTACACTAACAAGCTTAGAAACCCTAGCTTAGCAACCCCTCACAGATTTGATCTTGGAATAACATCTTAGATATCTCAACACAACATTCCATGATCACAAAGACTTGGAATTGAGTCTTAATTTCCTTCAACTTCCCAGTTGACTTAGGGTTGACCAGATGAAAACCCTAGATGCAACACTCTTGATTGTGGGTTCTTGCACATGATGTAATGACTTGATGAAAACCCTATATATGTATGTGTGTGTGTGCATATATATATATATATATATATATATATATATATATATATATATATATATATATATATATATATATATATATATATATATATATATATATATATATATATATATATATATATATATATATATATATATATATATATATATATATATATATATATATATATATATATATATATATATATATATATATGAATTGTAAAGAATACTCAACCATCTTGATTATTCCATTGACTTTCTAAAATTTATGATCATTTGAAATTGATTGGTGTAGTCTTCAAGGTTTGATTTCTTTTTGTTGGTGTGTTTGTCTTCAACAAAATTATAACCAAGGACAAGATGAACTCTTCTTCACATTCTCCCCCTTTTTGGTGATGACAAAGCATCCTTTAAAATTTTACTTGTTCATCAATGAGTTACTTCAATATGTAAATTTTTGAAATGTTAAGCAGCAACTAGAATCCTCATATCTTGTATATCTCCCTCTTGCTATTGCAATTCAAGAGTTTCTCCCCTGAAAAGATTATAAACAATAAAAAAAATACAATACCTACTATTTCTCCCCCTTTTTGACATCATAAAAAAGAAGACAAAATAGAATAAAGTACAACACAAGGTGATAACATATGAATGATATATTTATAATTGAAAATTAATAGCACAAAATTAGACACTTACCTCTTTCACAAGGATTTGATGTAAAAGTTGATATCAATGTTGAAGCTTCTTCAAAACATCTCTTCAATTAATGAAACTTTTAAAAACTACCATATCATATGATCTTGTGTCTCGATGGATCAATCTTGATTTGACAATGCTAGTACCTACAAAATAATTAGTTACATCTAGGTACCCAATTTTACTTGGGTTCTTTTGGATTATATACCTCCTCACCTATACATACTCACTACAAGGAATACCATAATTTCTTATGTAGCAAGCATTAGTAATATTACCTTTTGCTTTTCAATAGAAACAAGTAGGTCTAAAAATATGATTCCTTTTATAAGGCATTTTATGATCACTTACAACATGTTTTTTCTTTGATTCTTCATTATTGAATTTGTTAGTAGCCTTTACAAATATGGTTTGACTTTGAATTCATTATGGACCACACAAATCGGTCGATGCAATCACAACCATCCAAAACTGTTGACAAAATCCTAACCGTTTAAAATTTCATAAAATTAAACTATCGGAAATTTCATAAAATTAAACTATCGAAAATTTCACTTTGGTTGAAGTTTTTCGATAAAACATGGTACTTTTTAACATTTCTAGTAAAACCTCAAACTCCCGAAATTTTTAGAAATTCCGGTTTATCAAAAATTCTAACTACACTACCGAAAATTTTGGTGGTACCAGAAATTTTAAATTGGCTACTTAAATTTTTGTATGCATATTTGATTTAAATTTTAAGCAATGACACTTATGAAATTATAATATTATGTAGGGATGTCAGGTATCCAGGGGGTGTGGCATGTTAAATGCTCAGTAATTACACATATAGTTTCACAAAAATAATTGTGTGTATATATTGGTCTGTTTGTTTTGTCTTTTATTAAAAATAGTTTTTGTAGTGTTATGTAATTTTGTTTTAAAAAAAATTTACAAAGGTTTTTTTAATTAAAGTTTTAAATAAAAATTTGATTTGAATAGTTATTCTTAAAATATTATGTTAGGTATTTAATTATTTTATTAAAAAAAAATTATATCAAAATTCTTTAAAAAATCATTTAATTTTGAAGCTATTTCAAATAGTTTTTCATAAAAATCATTTTGGAGATACAATTTTTCAAAAACATTGCGATTTCGACTATGATTTGATCTTCAATAATGTTTTTTTGTGTTAGAAAAAAAAACATAAAAAAAACTTGCAAAATTTTCAAAAACATTTTTCTAAAATGAATTTTTGAAAATACAAAAAAAACATTTTAAAGGTAAAACAAATGTACTTATAATTTCACAAAAATAATAGTTGAATAATTATTTTTAATTATAAATAATTTGTTAACATAATTGTTGGAAATTCAACCACAATCTATGGAGAATTTCACTCAATCAATCTTGATCTCAAGATTGTTTCAACTCACGTAATGATAGTGAAATAAAAGTTTAGAAAGAAAGAAAGAAAGTAAACGTTGGAGAAAAGAAGATGGACAATTTTCTGCAGAGAACTCTCTGCCCACAAACTGTGGAAATTCTGTTATTTCACCTGCAACTGCAAACTGTGAATTACAAAATATGATGAGACGAGATGAGATGTTTACAAAATAAAGGTTTCTCCATATTTATAGATTTAGGTTAGCTTGCACCCCAAGGCAAAGGCCAAACTATAAAAGTCCAAAAATATCTAATCTAATCTTTCTAAATCAAAGCTGGTCTTTCTAAAACAATGAATTACATATTAAACACACCACCTAATTCATTGTCTCTAAAGTATCTACATTCATCATAGACTTTAGCTTCTTGGACACTTTGATTGTCACTCCCTTCATCTCGTTTCACATACACAGCTGATTGCGCGACATAAACTCCTTTGTCTAAGGGTCATTAAGGAATGCACATTTCACGTCAATCTGACATGTGTATCGGTTGTTCATATTTGCTAGACTAACAACCTACCTGATTGTTTCAATTCTAGCAATAGGTGCAAACGCTTCGTTGATGTCTATTCCTTCTTTCTGAAGAAATTCTTTCGTCACAAGTCTCGCCTTGTGTCAAGTTACTTCTCCTTTAGGATTCACCTTCACCTTGTAAACCCACTTCACATTAATTGACTTCTTTCCTTGAGGCAAATCGACAAGTAACCAGGTGTTGTTGACTTTTGATGGAGTCTAACTCCTCATTCATTACTTTCACCCACTTTGAATCTTTCAATGCCTCAGCTGCATTGACTTGTTCGACATCTGCATAGGAAGCATAGTGTACCAGCTCACCTTCTTTATCGACCACATCATCTGATGTAATCACACGTTCTTATAACCTTGCAGGCATGTGTCTTGTTCGTCGAGGTCAGCTTGGGTTAGCTTCATCTCTGACTTGTTCTTGTCGAACTTCACTTTTAACTGTAGTAGATGGTTCTTTACAAGAGATTCTCACTGAATCCTTCTTGACATTCTTAGTCCAATCCCATTCTTTAAGCTCATCTATTATCATGTCCCTACTGATCACTACCTGTTTATTCACTAGGTCAAACAACTTGTAACCTCCAATCAAATGATATCCTATCAAGATCATCTGATTCAACTTATCATCAAGCTTCATTCTCGACTGATCTAGCACATGTCTATATGCTATAGATCCAAACACCTTCAAGTGACTGAGGTCAGGCTCGACATCAGACCAGCATTCTTCTGGTGTGATTCCTTCAACCTTCTTCATCGAACATCTATTTAATATGTATGTTGCTGTCAAAATCGCTTCTCCCCATAATTCTTTGGGTAGATGTTTTCCATTCAACATACTTCTCACCATGTTCATGATGGTTATGTTCTTTCTTTCTACAATTCCATTTTGCTGTGGAGTGTAGGGTGGCACCACCTCATGCACAATCCCTTCTTTTTCACATAATGCATTGAACTCTTTCAACACATACTCTCCACCACCATCAGTCCTCAGAATTTTCAGCTTTCAACCACTCCGTCTTTCGACCATAGATTTGAATATGGAAAATACCTCGATCATATCACTTTTCTTCTTGATGAGGTAAGTCCATACCTTTTGATTGTAATCTTCTATGAACGTGACAAAGTATTTGTTGCCAGCAATCGAATCCACCTGGATTGGACCACATACATCAGAGTATATGACTTCCAGAATTGCCTTCGACTTCCTTCCTGCATCCTTGCTAAAGCTATTCTTATGTTGTTTTGACTAAACACACTCTTCAAAAACTTCACTTGGAATGTCGATTTCAGGTAATCCTGAAGTCATATTTCTCCTCTTTAGCTCTCTGATGTCATTGAAGTTGAGATGGTCTATTCAAAAATGGCATAAACATTCATCTCTACTGGTTGCAGTTGTTAGGAACTTGTGCTCCATCACATTGAGTTCAATCATGATTCGCTTTGATCCAAGTTTGCAAGGGGTTCATGTGTCCAATTGAACAAAAATATTCAAGTCATTTATAGGTTTACTTCCAATCAAGTCGTGGCCAAGGCGCATTCCAAATAGTTCTAAATGTTGAGGTAAGGTGGTGGGAGTTCACTTGCATGGCAAGTTTAGAAGGATTAGTGCAAGTTTTTATTTTGATCTTGTTCAAAGTTGATGTTACGATGTATGAACCAAATTTTTGCTATCTCATACAGGAGTTCGCAAGGGAATTGAATTATAAAAGTGCAAAGGAAAGTATGAATGGTGCTACATCATGGAACACATATAAAAGATACCACACCATTTTAATTAGTAATTAGGATTCACATGAGATACAAAGTCAAGAAACGAGATCCAAAGTGTTCTTTTAAAAGCAAGAACACTACCAAGTTTCACAAGTGGCACTATGTTCAAGTTGCAAATTCAGAATTCATTTCAAGGATCCAAGAATAAGAAATATAAGTTTTATTGATCAATTGCAAGAATCACAAAATGGTTGAAGTCAAGAAGATCAAGCTAGTTCCAAAACCATTAATTGATTTTAAGAATTCTAAATTATAATCTAAATCCGGGTTCACGTTTCGTGCCAAGCCTTTCAAGACAAATGTAGTTGCCCTCACTGATAAGTGGTCATCATGCTGAATTTTCCATCCTCCAGGCCAAAATACACGCCATGTCAAAGTCCACAACCTGCATAATAAAGGATGGTTATGCATTAAGTTTTTATTGGGCAGACCTGTTGGTTATTTCCGTATGGCAACGTTTACGTCATGATCATCAATACGTTAGAAACGAATACGAATCACAGGTAGATGACTCAACCAAATCCAATATTTCAATGCGACTAAAACTCGTACTAAGCAGAAGATTGTACAATTCAGTTCAAAATTCATAAAATCACAACCATTGATTCCAAGACTAATCAAACAATCTAAAGGCCAACAAGACAAAGTACAAACAGGGAAAGTTGTGCACATGTTGCAGGGGTACACAAAAACTGCAGAGCATAAATCACATACAATTAATATTGCCATCCAACAAACTCAATCTGCACCAATTCTATTACAAAAGCGATTGTCAACCCTCTGATGACTATCTTCATGCACCCACCATGGCTAGCTCTCTTGCATTTTCCAACCTTCATGCTTCCATGCTGAATATCTACAAAATAGAGACACAAAGATTTAGTTCAAACCTAACACATCATTGTCACATATGATTAAGAGGTTTTGAGAAAAAAACTCTTGAATTGCCAGGAGCAAGAATTACAAGGCTACCAAGCCATCAGAGTAAAGCTAATAACATTCAGAATTGGCATAAAATGCAAGGTATGACCTCACCTCATTCACCAAAAGAGAGGAACACCCAGAAAACGTTTACACAGTATGCTAAGTACAGAAAGACATGCACACTTCAAGGTATCATCGCCATCTTGCTTTTATTCAAAGTACTGGTATTTGAGAGGCGTCCTCGTCCTTGTACCTTGCAAAGAAAAATAAGGAAAGTGATAAAGCCAGCAGTGTTTGCTCCAAACGGATTGGAGTTCAGGACCTGGTATGAGTAAGAGGTTGTCATTTTTTAAGACAATAAACAATTGAAGGCGCGGATCACCTCTTAGCCAGCAGTATTCATCATTCACTATGTCAACAAGAAATTACTAACCCAGATAAAATCAAATTAGCTTTAAGAAGCAGACACATAAATTTGATTTACTTCATCAAGAAAGTCCATTGGATGCTGGTCCTGGACATTTACTGCATCGTCAACTGTCTTTTTCTTTCATTATGCATAGTGGAAGAATGAACGTTCAGAGGGATAATAAGGTTCTCTTTCGTTGGGACCATGACCTTTTATGTTGAGATTTTAATATGTTTTTAGGGATCTTCAATGCATAGCTTTTAATAGCCATTTTATGTTTTGGGTTTATTAGTTTTTATTATTATTTATTGAGTCATGTTACTACTACCTTCCCCAAAATTAAGCACTTCCGGAGGTCTGTTGCATGATGATGACTTTTCTTCATGCTTCTTTGAGCAAAGAAGGCTTCTTATATTCATACTTGCAACGGCTAGGTGGAAGTTTTACCCCATACCCCTACACTTATACTTATACTCCTACATTAAAAAATTTTGGACTAAAATATCCTCGTATAAAAATTTATTATTTTTTAATTTTTTTATATTTTTTTATTTGTTTACCGGAAGACTTTTTGGAAGTCTTCCGGTTCATATTTTTTTAGTATGTTTACCGGAAGACTTAAAAAGTCTTCCGGTTCATATTTTTTTCGTTTGTTTACCGGAAGACTTTTTGGAAGTCTTCCGGTTCATATTTTTTTTAATTTGTAATTAATATTTAAGATTTATTAACTTTATATAAAGACCAATTTAGTGAATTTTTGAATATTATACTTAAAATATAAAAATTCTATAAATAGAGAATTATTTTCAGAATATTTTCTATTTGCTATAATTATTAGAATACAATGAGATTAAAATCATTTATTTTAAATGATCATAATAGTAAAATTTTCTCAAATATCTTATTAATCTTAAACATTAATAAATAAAATAAATTTAAATATAGGATATAAGTTTACTTTATTCAATATATTTAATCAAATGAAAACATATGTGATAAATAAATAATGTATTTTAACTTAAAATGATCACAATAAGTTAACTTGCAAAATAATATAAGTAATAAATTAATAATGTATTTTATTTAAAATAATCACAATAATAGAATACGCAAATAATGTGTTTTATTTATATGACTGATATAGTTTTATTGATTATTTAATTTTAAATACTACTATGAATATAGTATTTAATCTATACTTTAGAACTCACATAATTATAAATATAAAAAATATTGTTTTATTACCCATATTTTTATTTAATTAAAAAAAATAAGAATATAAATTTATTATTTGTTTTTCATTTTCGTTTGATCTTTTTTTTATTTATAAATTTTTTGCATATTCTATACTGTGCTTACTTTAAATAAAATATATTATTTATTTTATTAAAAATATTAAATAAAGTGAAATAATTAAAAAGATCAAACAAAAATGAAAAACAAATAATAAATTTATATTCTTATTTTTTTTAATTAAATAAAAATATGGGTAATAAAATAATATTTTTTGTATTTATAATTATGTGAGTTCTAAAGTATAGATTAAATACTATATTCATAGTAGTATTCAAAATTAAATAATCAATAAAACTATATCAGTCCTATAAATAAAACACATTATTTACGTATTTTATTATTGTGATTATTTTAAATAAAATACATTATTAATTTATTACTTATATTATTTTGCAAGTTAACTTATTGTGATCATTTTAAGTTAAAATACATTATTTATTTATCACATATGTTTTCATTTGATTAAATATATTGAATAATGTAAACTTATATCTTATATTTAAATTTATTTTATTTATTAATGTTTAAGATTAATAAGATATTTGAGAAAATTCTACTATTATGATCATTTAAAATAAATGATTTTAATCCTAGTATTCTAATAATTATAGTAAATAGAAAATATTCTGAAAATGATTCTCTATTTATAGAATTTTTATATTTTAAGTATAATATTCAAAAACTTACTAAATTGGTCTTTATATAAAATTAATAAATCTTAAATATTAATTACAAATTAAAAAAAAACATGAACCGGAAGACTTCCAAAAAGTCTTCCGGTAAACAAACGAAAAAAATATGTACCGGAAGACTTCCAAAAAGTCTTCCGGTAAACATACTAAAAAAATGTGAACCGGAAGACTTCCAAAAAGTCTTCGGGTAAACAAATAAAAAAATATAAAAAAAAATTAAAAAATAATAAATTTTTATACAAGGATATTTTGGTCCAAAATTTTTTAATGTAGGGGTATAGGTATAAGTGTAGGGGTATGGGGTAAAACTTCCCGGCTAGGTTTATCATTTGAAAGCTTTTCTTTGCCTTACCACAGTTGGGTCGGTGTAAGCCCATGACGGACTTTATTATTAATGACCCAAGTCCAGTCCACTGAGGTCGAGGCTTTTTGGGCCTACACCTCCCACCTTTCCCATGTTGTACCCTAGCGTCTTTGGCTGGTTAAGGGGTCTTTGGCCTTCTTTTTTTTATTTCCTTCTCCCTTAATTTTGTTCTTTGAAAATGGTTTTTTTTTAGTTAAAAAATATTGCAATGAAATTCATTAATTGTCTTGACCAATATTCTGTTGTGAGAATTTAGTTAAAGTTTTTTTTATATAATTAATTATTTAAATACCGTTGTGAGATTTACTAAATTTTATTTGGTGCTCAACCAATCTATTTAGTTGAGCGTTTTTTTTGGTTGCACGTGGTTTCCAATTGCTAGTTATTCCAAACATTAAGTGTACATTGAATCCCTTTCAAAACAAATGTTCTCTAGTCTAACTTGGTGGGTCTCTTCTTACTCCCGACTATTTTTTTTCTCAACACGACTAATCAAATACTCTCTTAATCTAGTAATGAAAGAGATGGGTTCTTGGAGTCTAACACCCCTTGTATCCTTGGACGGACGCTCTTGAGGTGCACGTCTTTGGTTGCGTTTGTTCCGTCTTTTGTCTATAAAATACTTGAAACGTTTATTCTTTACTTAATATAATTAGCCTTTAAAAATATCGTATTTATAAATTAAAACCATAATTCATTCTAATTAATACTTAAAATACTTTTCTTAATTATTGGGGATAGCGAGTTTTTGGAGTCTAGCGCTCATTGGATCCTTGAATAATGCTCTCGAAGCGCACGCTTTGGGTTGTATTTTTTTCTTCATCCAATTCTAAAACTTAATTCTTTTAAAAACCTTTAATATAACCCTAATTCGTTAAAAAAATATATTTAACCTAATTAGATCACTCCTCAAATAATGTCTAAGTAAACTATCTTTCTTCGATTAAACAGTGAAGATATCGAACTCTTGAGGTCTAGCTCTTTTTGGGTTCTTGAAAGATTACTCGGGGGCGCATGCCTTGAGTTGTGATCATTTCAATCTTATATTTCTAAAACATTCAATACGTTTACCGCACTTGACGCGTCTAATCAAAATACGCTAATTAAATTAAATCATTTTCCCAAATTAAATTGCGAGAGAATTGAGTTCCTGGAGTCTCGCACTCCTTGGATTCTTGAGTGACCGCTTTTGAGGCGCACGCCTTGGGTTGTGGGTTACTCAACCTTTCATCCCTAAAATACTTGCCCTAATTATTTGGACAAAGAGTCGCTCATTGTCCTACAAACACAATTTCGTAATTAATTGAATGAAAAAGGTGTCGTTGGGATCTAGCATTCCAATAATGCCCCGATTAATTGGTTGCGAGGCTGACGTCTCGTTTATTGAATAGTCGTCATTCTCCTTCAAAATACTTAACAAATCAAACTCTCTCTTCTCGCCCCCGTGCGATTGAAACTTTTCCAAACACTAATTCCTCTCCCCCGTGCGATCCACAACTCAAACATCTTTTCCCAAAGAACATTGCTTAGTCCCTTCTTCCGCGCATACAAACTCATGCTTCAGCCTCCCCTAGCGAGCATACAAACAAATGTTTAACAGTTAGAATACTACCTAAACACTCGCTCGTTTATAAACCAACCAACCGTAATCGTCTGAACTACAGACTCTCTGATTTCTCATTTTTCAATGAGAATACGTAGGCATAGGATTGCGAGATCTTAGCGAGCACAGTTCCCTTCATCTCCCGTTTTCCCTTAACCTTTACCCGTAGTCCCACGAACTATGATGCTCTGACTTTCCCATTGCATGAGGGAGTACGTAGGCACAAGGGCCTCAACCCTTGGCGAGCACCCTGTCTTAAAACCACCCATTTCCCCCTTATAAGCAAATACTTAGAAGAAAACAAACAACCTAGCTAACCTTTCTCTCTAACCGAATCAATACGTTCCCATTGAGTACAACGGATGTAGAGGGTGTTAATACCTTCCCTTTGTGTAATCCACTCCCGAACCTATAATTTGGTTGCGACGACCATGTTCTTATCTCTTTAAAGGTTTTATCGATATTTTCATATTCCTTCCTTGGAATGAATAAAGTTCAGTGGCGACTCTGTTCGAACATCTTTCCGCGTCCATCGCAAGGATCCTATTTTTCGAGGTACGACAACATCTTGTTGGAAGTAATCATGAAACTTCTCTCGAAGACTAGCAACCTCTCCTCCAAGAGCCTTCAGAGTCTCAACACGAGTCTTCGCTTCTTGTTGAAGAGTTTTCTGACCCTCCTCTATTTATGATCGAACTGCAATATAGCGGATCGGTGCAAGGAAAAGAATGTCATTCAACAATATCTATGCTTCTAAGCTTAGTTTGAATGTTTTAAAAGCGTAAAATACGGAAAGAAAAACATATGAACAAGTAAAGAATACATTCTTTAGAGAGGAGAGAACTCGTCGAGAATTGAATTTCATCTACCCTATCAATTAATTAAATCTATCGATCAGTTGTACACAACCTACAACACTCGTCAATATCATCATATATCACCCACAATAGAGGTTATGTCTAACACAAAGTTGAGAGAACAATCATATTGTCTCATCGGTGATGCCTCACGTAACTCAACAACACAGAGCATTAAGAACTGATACCCACTATGAATATTAGACCTAAATCTATCTCTAGAGTTTAGAACCTAATAGATGTTGATCCTAGTTTCGGATCTGAAAAGTATATGTCTATAGCAACAAAAATCCAAACATAAAGCAACTAAAACAAGGATAACATCGATATAAATTTGTAAAATAGATCTTACACAAAGCCATGATCAATACATATACATAAAATCAAAGTAAACTTACAAACAAACCTCAACAACAAAGAATACAAAGAGAAAAGAAAGATGAATCAACAACTCTTGCGGTGTCAAGACGATTGATGCATATCCAACTCTGGATCATCAAGATGCAGCCTCTAATGTTGTTTTCTAAGCCTCTCAACTTAAAAAATGTGTTACTGGAGTTGGGGTTAAAAGATACCAAAACCATGCCCTAAAAATTTGTGTAAAAGTGAATAAATAGGGGTTGGACATCACAGATCGTACTTAGCGCTCTCATAGGGTGCTTAGCGCCATTAGAAAAAACTAGTTTCTTATTTTCTTCATAACTTGCGAACCGTAACTCCGATTGACACACAGTCAAAAGCGTTGGAAAGCTTATTCAATGCTCTATAAGACAATGACTAAATAACCTTGCTTGAATATCTTCAAAAAATAAGATAAAAATAATCAAACTCAATGATATTTACGTGATAATTCACGGTATACACTATGACATAAACTATATAAAATATACACAAAAGTTGAGGTTTATTGGTATAAAACGAATGAATAAAGTCGATGAGTGCTAATTACTCACACTCAAATTCACAACAAGTTAGAACTCATCAAACTCTCCACAACTTAGACTTGTTTCTCCTCAAACAATAATCAATCAACCTAAAGTGCAAAAGCAATCACCAAGAATTCATGTTCAACAAGTTTTTACAAACGGAAACAAATGTATGGTCTAATTATCAAAAGTAAAAACAAAGAAATGTGTACCACTAAATGGCAATGACACCATGACTATGAAACAAAGTCTAAGCACAAAACACATGTCAAAAATTCTAAAGCAGCAAATTTTCAAAAGTGAATCACACCTAACGCTCAACTTCATCAAGGGATGAAAAACAAATATGAGGGATTGAACTCACACCCAAAAATCATGCAAACGTCGATAAAATTATGCATTCATCTAAAAAAAGTCATATTGAAAGTATAAAAGCAAAAATCACAAGGATTTTAAAGGTTTGTAATGTGGTTTGGCTAACAAAGAATGGTCAATTTCTAAAGGTAATTAAAACAAAAACGTGCCTAATCCAATGAGAATAATCATTTCTCACAATCTCAAGCATTCATAAATTTCCTTCATCTTTTATTTTCTCCTTCATCATTTGTTACAACCTTTGGCACAACTTATTAGCATACTTTATTTGCTATTTTTTCTCTTTCTTTTCTTTTTCACAACATTTTCTCTTTTTTTCTTTTTCTTTCTTTCTTTTTTTAAATTTTCTTTTTCTTTCTCAACCGCATAGCAATTAACCTTTTCTCTTCAACTTGAATACAACCAAAACTTTGAAATGTGAATGCTCCCAAACTTATTAAGGCAAGGGTAAAAACTAAAATAACAAATCATGGTTGTGGATTCAAGAAAAAAATTCAGAATCCAATCTAAAATCAACAATGAATTAATTAGTTATGTATAAGTTCCAAAAGTTAAAATCAAAACGGATCCTGAAATAAGGCTCAAAGAGGTAAAGAAAATTCTCACTCACTCACAGGGTAGATTGACTATTGAGTTAAGTGGTTCTGCTCAAAATCAAACAAAATGCCTTGATCCTTTTCATGCTTTCATACAACCAACACAAATACAAGATTTAACATAAGTCAAACGATTTAACAAGAATTTTGATATCTTGTGCATTTAGTAAACAATGGAAGGTTTCCTCATATTTGGGTTATGAGCTAAAGCGTTTCACAAATGAACAAAAATTGCAAGAGAATAAATGACATGTTATTTGTACAAAGCCTAAGGTTCATAAACATGCTATGTTGTCGAAAGCAATAAATACATATCTTGACAATGCAGCTTTCTTTCAAACTCTTATTACCACCACTCATTTTCTTGTTGAAACACTCAAACTTGAACAATCACAAAATGCATCCTCAAGCTAATAAAAAACAAAACTTGAGAAGAAACATAAAAAGTTTCTAAAAACTAAACACTAATTACTAACACATATTAACACAGTTTTAAAACTGGGTGAAAGTGGACAAAAGAATGAGAGATTTTTTCACACAAAGCAGGGCGTGCTAAGCGTCCTCTGTGCACGCTAAGCGTGAACATACTTGCTCAGAATTTTAAAAAATGCAACTTCTCTCATGAAATCCACTCTCACTCTACACTAACTATACTACTAAATACAAAGCTATACAAACTCAAAAACCTTTGAGATTCCTCCCAACCAACGCTTGTTTCACGTTGTTAGCTCGGCGCCTTTATTGTGTTTGGCTAGTAACTTCCTCATAAACATGCTGATGCTTTTCTTCAAAGCGCAAACCAAAAGAAAATTTCCTAACCAAACACTTGAACAAATGTTACAGGAAATAAATATATACAACTCTTGAACAAACATAATGAAAAACACATATGTAAAAACACTCACACAAACGCTATGGGAAACACATATGTACAAGTTTGTATGGAAAACAAGTATGGAACATAAGTATAAACAAGTATGGAAAACAATTATATACAAGGATGGAAAATAAAAGCAAAACAAATATCTATACAAGCATATATACAATATAGAAAATTATGTATAAAGCTTAGAAATATAGAAACTATCACAATGCTTTCAATATCTAAACACCAATCCCTGGCAATGGCGTCATTTTGTTCAAACTGCAATATAGCGGCAAGAAGCAAAAGATTTGAAAGAATTCCCTCCAGGTTTTTATCTTCTCGACAGGGATCGGTGCAAGGGAAAGAATGTTATGGTTTAAAAGTGTAAAATACGGAAAGAAAAATATATGAACAAGTAAAGAATACATTCTTTAGAGAGGAGAGAACTCGTTAGGAATTGAACTTCATCTACCCTATCAAATACTTAAATCTACCAATCAGTTATACATAACCTATAAAACTCGTCAATATCGTCACGTACCACCCACAACAGAGGTTATATCTAACGCAAAGTTGAGAGAACAACTATATTGTCTCATCGGTGATGTCTCACGCAACTCAACAACACAGAGCATTAAGAACAGATACCCATTGTGAATATTAGACCTAAATATATCTCTAGAGTTTAGAACCTAATAGATGTTCATCCTAGTTCTGAATCTAAAGATTATATGTCTATAGCAACTCAAATCCAAAACATAAAGCAAGTAAAATAAGGATAACATTGATATAGATTTGTAAAATAGATCTTGCACAAAGCTATGATCAATACATATACATAAAATCAAATTAAACTTATAAACAAACCCCAACAATAAAGAATACAAAGAGAAGAAGGAAGATGAACTGACAACTCTTGCAGTGTCAAGACGATTGATGCAAATCCAACTCCAGATCATCAAGATGCAACCTTTAATGTTGTTTTCTAAGCCTCTCTACTAAAAAAATGTGTTGCTGGAGTTGGAGTTAAAAGATCACAAAACCATGCCCTAAAAATCTGTGTAAAAGTGAATAAATAGGGGCTGGACATCGCAAACCGCGCTTAGCACGCTCAAAGGGCACTTTGCGCCATCAGAAAAAAAACTAGTTTCTTGTTTTCTTCATAACTTGTGAATCGTAACTCCGATTGACGCACGATCAGAAGCATTGGAATGTTTATTTAATGCTCTATAAGAAAATGACTAAATAACATTTCTTGAATACCTACAAAAAATGTGATAAAAACAATCAAACTCAATGATATTTACATGATAACGCACGATATACACTATAACATAAATTATACAAAATATACACAAAAGTTCAGTTTTATTGGTATAAAACGAATAAATAAAGTCGATGAGTGCTAATTATTCACACTTAAATTCACAACAATTTAGCACTCATCAGTCTGGAGATTAACTTTAGCAACAACGTTAGAAGCTTCTTAACACCGATTTTTCTCCGCCTGTAGAGAGGACTCCAACACGGCAACTTGGGAAGTCAGAGTTGAAGAATAACCATGGATATTCACTTCCTTTTGTAAAGATTCGACACATTTAGCCTTCTCCTGCAAATTAAAAGTTCTTCTAAAAGCCCAATCACTTCTTCTCGAGGGCTTCATATTTCCCCTTCAAAGTGTCCATATCCTTGGTAGGGTTTCCTAAAGCTAAGACGTTCCATATGCCAGTAGTAGCCATAGAGAACAGCGTAGCAGCCTTATATGTATTGGAGATAACCTCATAAAGAAGCTCTATCTTCTCCGCCTTAGATAGGCCATGTACGAAGGATAAATCCTCCATAGATACAACAACACCAGCTTTCATAGAGGTCCGAGAAATCTGAGATAAGGGATACTGGGCATTTAAAGGAAGGGGGTTAAAGTCCCTAAGTCAGCGTCCCCAGACAGAAGAGTCTATTTAAAAGAACCCTCCCTAGAGAGGAAGGCGGGTCTTCTTCCGGAATCATCTTTCTTGGGACAGGAGACGGTGGCGTATCTTCCACAGTTAAAATGGTCACAACATTTTCCAGCTACTCAACCCCTAAGGCATCGACAATAATCTTGATAATCAGGATAAGAGTAGTGGTCATAGGAGGAGGCGTCATAGCCTGACCATGAGAGTCAATCTTGATACCTTAAGCATTAGAAAATTCGAAGACCAAATCCAACTTGTATATGTTATCTGCAAGATGCAAGCACACATGTCAAAAAACTATGGGACTCTGCCCTCACCAAAGATCTTTCTCCTCTCTACACGACCAATTGCACTAACAATGGAATGAGTATCAATCTACTTCTTCCTCACCTTAAAAGAAGGTACTTCACTAGGGCCAAACCTTTCTTCATAGTTAAGGCCCCGAAATCAGGAGCATGGGTTTTTCTTCATGCTTACCTCGTCAAGGGAAAAATGAACTAACCTGGGGCGGTAGAAATGGACATCACAATATAAGTGAGGCTAGGATCAATACTTCAGGAATATGCTCCTATAGAAATTGGAAGATTCAGTCGAAGAATATAAGAAGGCGAGACGGGCCTCTAGAGTGAGGGGTTTCTCTAATAGAAAATGCCTTAGGAAGTCGCCATAGTCATAGGTGAAATGGTCGAACCAAGGATCGTGTGGGTGGAAACTAATGAGCCATTTATCACTAGTGTTGTCTTGAGAGGTGTGCACCATATAGAACAAGTTGAAAAACATCCAGAGAGAAAACTCATGCTCGACACAAAACTGGGAGGACTTCATAAAAGCACGGGCCTTCAGTTGAAGTTGGGAAGGGGCGACCTTCAAATCCTTCAGGACGACCACCTCAAAGTTAGAGGAAGGCAGACGCAAGAAGAATTGATCAATCCAAGGGATCTCTGACTGTGATGTCATCAACATCTATTTTGCTTCAATGTTTAGAACCGACGGGATCTCCACTACTTTTGCATCCACCTAACTATATTTGGCTACATCGACCAACTCCACTAACATCGCACCTCTCCAGGATAGTTTTTCAACTTTAAAATACACGTCAAACTCAATCTAGGGAACTGCATTTGGCCTACTCCGGTACTCTAAGTGGGTTCTAATTTCAGTGTCATTTGGGGTCACAATTATTGGTCCTCCGGTGGACCTAGGAAAAATTGTCAACATGCTCTCCTCGACTTAGCGACGTGTATTTCCGCCTCAATCAAAGCAATGGGAGGGGCATATGAACCTCAATTTAATTTAGTGTCGTTTATGGGTCTTCACCGTCACATGATAAGAGAGCCCCAAATTAGTCAAATGAAGAAGCTCCCTCATCTAGGAAGTCCCTAGATACCCTTTTCAAATCAAAAGCATTAGAATCGTCAGTCAGGGATATAAATTAATGGCACATGCATTCATGAGAGATGGGAGAAAGGTGATAATTAGGGGATACTTCCACTCGCGTAGCAAAAGAAACATCACTCTCAAAATCACTCAATATATTGACATGAATATCATTATGTTGACCAAAAAACAGGGAAAGTTGAAGATAAAAGCTTGAGTTGATAAGGGTATTTGGTTGTGCGAGGTTGATGAAGTTAAGTATTAGAAGAAGGAAAAAACTTTGATATTAGCTTATCAACTCCTTCTATTTATAAGCTAATATAGTTGAACGATCTATATCGGCGATTGAAATGAGTTACGAAACTAACAAATGGATTTCTCCTTGGAAATGCAAGCAAACTCAAGTGCACTATAAGCAGCACTAGGCCGTAGTCGGTCGCGTCAACCCACATGTCAGAAGGAAGCAGCGAAGTGTTTCAATAAAGGAAATGCATTTAATGCACTGTTTCCCCGCTACTTTTTCAAATGACTTCAATTGTTTCACTTCTAGTTCACATCGGGCAACATTCCTGGAGGTCGGCCTCAAACGTTAAAGGATTCCCAGACTCCCTTAGTGCCCGATAATCCTTGGGGAAACTGTTATGGGCCGTTAAAAGGCCTAAATAACTTAGGCTCAGTCTAACTCAAATTCACTCCACTTGAAGCAAGGTATAAAATTCAGTCACCACATAAAGTAAGATACACTTTGTGATTTCCACCTTTTATTATAAGCGTTTTGATTATTGAAATGACTTGAACATTGAAGTGATAATCTTGCAGTTCTACCCCACGCCGCCATATCAGATATCAACAACACCGATTCAGAATTCTTCGCAACCTATTTCAACCATTTTTTATTCCATCTGGTACGATATATATATATATATATATATATATATATATATATATATATATATATATATATATATATATATATATATATATATATATATATATATATATATATATATATATATATATATATATATATATATATATATATATATATATATATATATATATTAGGGGATATTTTAATTCATGTAAAATGTTAAAGTCAATTTAAAACACGTGGACTATTTTCTTAGTTCACTTTTTAATTCGGATTCCTAAGAAACATAGGGACTATTTTCAAATTCACTTTTAATTCGGATTTCTATAATAAAGTCTGAATGCTCAATCTAAATGTAGGGAAGTAGATGCATTATGAAAAAGTTTGACACTGCAGAATGCACATGTCAGGAGATTCTACTAGCATCAAAGTTCTTGAGATTATACTCAAGCATCCATCCATATGTTTAAACAATCATTATTCGTTGTTGACTTATTGAAGTCTATTGAAAAATATTTTTTTCTTCATAAACAGACTAGAAATTGTTTTTAACTAAAGATGTTTGTTATCAGAAACATAAAACTCATTAGGTAATAATTTCTTGAAAAAACAAGACCACTAACTAAGAGATTTATTTCGGTTTAATAAGAGAATTTTTTTTTCCATCTATGCACCATTTCACATATTGTAGGAGAAAATTCAAAAATATTTTTAAACTTCGGAGATATATCTTCAAACGTATTTATTTTTTATAAAATTAAACGCAAACGAATGAGATATTTTTATTATACTTAATTTTAGTTTCGAGTTGTATCTCTGAAAGCTTATTTAATATATTTCGGAGATGCATATTTGAAAATGATCCTGATATTTCAAACCAAAAACAAAGGCAGTATGAGAAAGATCTAAAAACAAAAACAACTTGATATTAAATTAAATCACTAAACATTAAGTAGATAATTGTTAACATAAATTTAACCATACATATGGTATAAATGGGTAGTTGAGGACATTACAACATATTGATAATATATTCAACGAATATTGCAATATTTGCATACTCTTCAATCGTACCCTTTTTATGCATAACGGTAAAAAAAAAATACTTCACATAACCTTTAAATCTTCATATGTCTTCAGTAGGGGTGTTTGCAGACCGTTTTGGTTATGTTTTGAGAGAATCTAATACTCAAACCGATCAAAAATATATGGATTGGTTTGGATTAGATTTTCACATTTTTTGATAAAGCCCAAATCAAACCAAACCAAAAAAAAACAATAACGAGCTGGTTTGAGTTGGATTGATTGAATACATTAAAAACAATTGTGAAAATAATTTTTTAAAAATATCTAATTTACATCAACTAGTTTTCCATAATAATATAAAATTCTTAACTTTTTCGTTTCTCCATAGTTGCGAATGTCACATGTGTTTCATTTTTTCTTGAAAATGAATATCTTATACTAGTTTCCATGATAATGATGATATAAATTATATGAATTAATATAGTTGGTTTGGATATACGGGCTCGCAGCTAGAATTTTAGAAACTTGTTACTCGAACCAATTAACATCGAGTTTCATTGGTTTGGTTCAGTTTTTGCCTGAACTAAAAAAATGTTTGACCCAAACACCATGATTTGGTTTGAATTTCGGTTTGGTTTGGATTTGCTCGAACCAATGAACACCCCTAGTCTTCAGTTCAAAGTTCGTGAATTATATCTTGAAGGTGAGAAAAACACTTAGAAGGGGGTTGAATAAGGGTTTTGAAATAATTAAGTCAATAAAACAACACAGTATTTTTATCCTGGTTCGTTGAACTCAACTAATACAGTCCACCCTATCAAGGTGATTTGCCTTTCTCAACAAGGACTTAATCAACTATATTCAAACAGATTACAGTGTCAACCACTAAGAACAACTGTCTTAGTCTTCTCAAGAAATCCTGACCACAACTTGGTCTTCTTAAGGAACCTTTTACAAATAAATGTAAACTAACAAGTGTTTAAGATGCTTCTAAAAAGCTATATCACAACTGTGATTTTTACACTTAGTTTAAGAACGAATAAAAACTATTCAGCTTATGAAATAAATATTGTATAAGAGCTTGAGAGTAGTTTTCAATTTGATTTCTCAATAATCCGTCAAAACGTCAATTTCGTCAACTTTGAAATGTTGTTGAAGACATCCTTTTATAGAGCAGAAAGTCTAATGCTTGAAGACTGTGCGTAGCAGAGTAGCTGTAGCCTTTTTGTCTTCTATTGACTTTAGCTTTCCCAGAAGAGGAATGTTCAGACTAATACCTTTTGTCTGATTTCCTGTGCCATACATGAATAAGGAAAGAGTCGTTTGGAATATGCCAACGGATATATCTTTGAATAATATCTTCTTCAACAATGCTTCTGTCTCAAAGTTATCGACATCAGAGTCTTTATGTTATCAGAGTTTTGCAGCCAAATGTGCTTCAGCGTGAATATCAATCAGAGCAGAGTTTGAATAATAGAGCCTCTGTACTTGCAGCGTAAAGTACTTTCAGAGTCTTCTTGAAACAATGCTTGAAACTCTTCATACAAATTCTTCAACTACGCTTCAGAGTCTTCTGCAGCTTCTGCTTCAGAGTCTCTTCTGGCAGCGCTCAGAGTCTTCTGATGACTTGCTTCTGATGCTTCAGAGCTTTGCGTAGAATACTGTTCAGATGCATTTTTGCTTCCATAAGAATATTTATTTTAATATCTGAAACAAAAACACTTGAACAAAATTAGAGTATATATTTTCTTAATACAAAATTTCATTAGTGTTATCATCAAAATATAGAGATATATTAAACACCAATCTGTGTTCTAACAATCTCCCCCTTTTTGATGATGACAAAAACATAGGAAATTTTGTTCAATAAAAAGGATAAAATATATAACTCCCCCTGAGATAAAGAATCTCCCCCTGAAATGAATACTCTAATAGAAGAAAATACTTCCCTTTTTGCATGAGTATACTTTTCAGATTAAGAACCTGGTTAGAGTCCTGGTTAGAATATATTCTCCAGAATCTGAGCTTGATTTACTTTCCAGAACCAGAGCCTGGTTTACTTTTAGGATCAGAGTCTGGTAATCAGAACCTGGTTTGAATTAAGATCTGGTTTAGGGATTCTCAGGGTAACTTCAATGAATTTTGTCAGATGATACGTTATAATTCTGAAAGACTAAAATTCAATGTCAGTTATAAATTGTTATGTCTGAATTCCATTTTAGTAACTGTTTATTTTTGAACAATCATAATTTCTTTTTCTCCCCCTTTTTGTCATAATCAAAAAGAAAAACTCTTTAAGACAGAAAAGAAAAGAAAAGAAAATAATATAAAACCTGATAAGGAAATAGTCAACTTCATTGATAAACAGATAATCAGAAAACATTCAGATAAACAACAGAACACATCAACAACATAAACAACAAACAAGTGCACAAACATAACAGAAAAGAAACTAACGTTAGCGAGAGGCTATAATCTTCAGAAGATCTGTAATCTGAGCAGTAGATTCCTCTTGTTTAGACATCCAAGTCTTAATCTCATCTGTGGTTTGTTCTTGCTTGACCATCCATGTTCTGATCTCTTTGTTGTTGGCTTCTAGGAGAGCAAACTTTTCTTCTAAATCTGGTCTTTCTATCTTGATTTCATAAGAAGCAAGTGCAGATGCAGATTCAGGAGCTAGAACATTATCAATGACCATAGCAGATGCAGATGCAGTTTCTTGAATTACAGAAGTAGATGCTTGTTCCACAATTATCAGAGTTGACTGATTAGGCACAAAGGTTTCTTCAGTAACAGCTGCTTCTAGTGGAGTATCTTCAGACATAGGTTCTACAGCAGGTGCATTTTCCAGAGGAAGAACTGGAGATCTACTGATGTTCAAAAGAGTATGTCTGATAACTTTAGCAAATTTCACCTTTGCATCATCAGAGCAAATGGTGCGAAGATTTGAAGCTACAGAGTTGAACCTTGAGATGAATTTGTTCCAAGTGGCTTTAGAAGCATCTGGATTCACACTAGACAAACATTCCTTCTTTACAGAAGATACCCACATGTTCAGTTCCTTCTTGAATCCATCAAATAATGTATTAACATCCATTCTAGGTTTTGGTTTCAGAAAGTGTTCTAGAGAGGGTGTTTTGGTTGTTTCAGATGAGGATGGTATTGTAAAGTTAGGGATAATGAACAGAGGACGAGGATAAGGAGGAGAACGTTTAGTAGGTAAGATGCACATAAATGGTTTGTATCTGCGTATAGATGGAATGACAGCAGAGGGCAAAGGATGATAAGGAATAAAAGCTGATTCTCTTGGTTTTGGATAAAAGTTTTTAAGCTTTAGTCCAGAGGGAAGGGCATCAGATGGAAAAGGTTTTAATGAAGCAAAGGAAACAAAATCAGATGATCTTGGTTTTGGTTTAGGAGTGGGTTGAGAAAGGATAAGTTCAGATGAAGTAGATACATCTGGTTATCTTGGTTCATAGCCACGGAGAGAGGGAGTGAGGTTACTTCTGGTGGTAAATCAGATTCAGAAGAATCAGATGAGGCAGAAGAATGACAGGATGTGGAAGAGACATCAAACAGAGTTTTGAGGGGTTGGATGTCCAGAATATCTGAATCAGATATATAGGATTCAGATGGTTGAGGAATTTTTGGTTGATGATTAGATGGGATAGGTTCTTCTGGTATAGATTGTTGGAGTTCTGGTTGTTGTGGAGTAGGTTCTTCTGGTAGTGGTTTAGAAGTTTGTGGTTCTGGTGGGGGAATTTCAGATGGTTGTTTTGGTGCAGAGGTTTGCTTTTCAGATGGAGTTGCTTGTTGTTGGGGTGCAAGAAGGAGCTGGTTGAGATTGTGTTGGTTCAGATTGAATTGGTTCATGAGGAGGAGAAGGTGAAGGTATGGGTTCATAGACAGGAGGATCAGATGTTAGTACCTCTTTGACAGTTTCCAAGATTGAATCTAAACTGGCCTCAGGAGGATTAGCTTTTTGCTTCTTGACCCTCTTGGGTTTAACAGAAGCTGCTTCACCAGAAGCCTTCCTTTTGGTTTTTGAAGATCCTTCTTCAGAAACTTTCCTCTTCTTTTTGTGTCTTGCTTCATAAAGATCTGGTTCAGATTCTCCTGCTTTCTGAATCAGATGTTTTGGTAGAGGAGTTCCATCTGCCAGACACGTTGCAATATACTTTAGAATAATCTCCCTAGGTTCATTAGCGTAGAACAGAAGAAAATCATCCACTGGTATCCTTCTTTTGCTAACCTCTTCAGAGTTGATCCGTCTTGGTGCAGAAGCAAGTTCTTCTACAACCTTCATCCTCTGAAGACTTTTCCCATTCAGAGGTTTGCCAATCATAAAAGCTAGTTTATCTTGCATGCCAGCTTCCATCAGATGTCCAACCAGACCATTCTCAGTCAGAATGTTTGAAATGAGTCTTCCCATTGGAATCCAATTCCTCATCTTCTGATGTTTAGTTCTTACTTCTTCACTTGACTATTTCACGTGAGTCCATAAATGATTGAAAAGTAGATAAGGCAGATCCACATTTGTGCTCTGACTCATACAGTACATGAAGTACATCTGATCAGTATTAACATAATCAGGAGAGTTTAAAGACTTCCTGTGATGAATGCAACCCATAAAGATCTTAGCCCAGATCCTGTAGTTTGGCTTCAGATCTTTAACTTTGTTAGAAGCTTCTCCAGATGAGCAAACTTCTCTATAAACTTCAGTCATGTCAACACACCCAGATGGCATACTTGTAACTCTATCAGTTTCTTCATAACCTATGAGCTTCCTAATCAGATCCTCAGTTATGATGATTTCCTTACCCAGAACATATAAAACAATGAACTTAGGGTATGTGATAGCATGGATCCAAAATTCCTTCACCAAACATGGATAAACTGGTCCCATCAGCCTATCAAAGAACTTAGTCCAGCTTTGAGCATCAATAATGGGACGAAGATCAAACCCATTTTCAGCAATTGATTCAAAGTTCACAATAGATTCACACAAGACCTCAAGTTTGTCAACTGGTGTGAGTAAGGTTCTAACTAGTTCCTTGAAAGCAACAGTTCCAAGATTTGCATAAGAAATAACAACCATAGATGATTGAAACTGAGCAGAAGTTGATGAAGAAGTAGCCATTGTTGTTCTTGAGAGAGATTTAGGGTTACGAATGGTTTAGGGTTTGGGAGAGAGATGAAAGCAATGAAACAGACAAAAATACATACAAGAGTGTGAGAGAGTGAAAAGTGTGAAAAGTGAAGTGTTGTGGAATTTATAGAAGAAATTAGGGCACACAAGAGTCACACGTTCAGCACGCTTACACTTAGCATTTAATAAAAAGAATATAATCATTTCAAGCAATTAATGATTCTGACAATTTAGGGGGAAAACGAGAAACTCAATATTCAAAAACAGTACCTCAAACGTCATTTCAGTAATGTGCACTCCACCTTTTCAGATTCAAAGTTACACGTGTTTGCCTGCATGTGCTTCTGAAACTTTTTTGAGAAATGAAACGTTAGCCAACGTTCAGATCCTCTGAGGCTTGTTAGTTCAGATTTGCATACAATAAATAAAATATTAAATGATAAATAAATAGATGTAATACTTCAGAGTTAAAACATTTTCCATCTGAGGAAATTTTCTTCTGATAAACATTTTATTCTGGACAGAAATCCATACTTATATTTTTCAGAATAAATTTAAATCTATCTTCAGCAAGGGGTTTTGTAAAGATATCAGCCCATTGATGGTCTGTATCAATAAAGTTTAAACTGATAATTCCCTTCTGAACATAGTCTCTGATGAAATGATGTTTTATTTCTATATGCTTTGCCTTTGAGTGTAAAATAGGGTTTTTAGACAAGCATATAGCAGAAGTATTACCACAGAAGATTGAAATGTTACTCTCATGAATCTGATAGTCTTCTAGTTGACTCTTCATCCAGAGCATTTGAGTGCTACAACCAGCAGCAGCAATGTATTCTACTTCTGTTGTTGAAAGCGCAATTGTGGGTTGCTTCTTGCTGAACCAAGAGATCAGATGACTTCCAAGAAACTGGCAGCTTCCAGAAGTACTCTTACGCTCTACTCTGTCTCTAGCATAGTCAGCATCACATAATCCAACTAATTTATAATCATCAGATCTTCTGTAACACAAACCCGCATTAGTAGTACCTTTCAGATACTTCAAAATCCTCTTAACAGCTGTTAAGTGAGATTCTCTAGGATCTGATTGGAATCTGGCACACAGACAAACACTGAATAGAATATTAGGTCTAGAAGCAGTCAAATACAGAAGAGATCCAATCATACCTCTGTAGAGCTTTTGATCAACCTTCTTACTTACCAAGAGTGCTTGTAGGATGCATTGGAGTTTTTGCTAATTTGCTTTCAGTCATGTTAAACTTCTTCAGAAGCTCCTTCACATACTTAGTCTGATGTATGTAAGTGCATTCTGGAGTTTGATTGACTTGGATTCCTAGAAAGAATCTGAGTTCTCCCATCATGCTCATCTCAAATTCAGCCTGCATAGATAGAGCAAACTCCTTTCCCAGCGTAATATTGGTAGATCCAAATATAATATCATCTACGTAAATTTGACAAATTAACAAGTCTTTCTTAAATGATTTACAGAAGAGAGTTGTATCCACTTTGCCTCTGATAAAATTATTTTCCAGAAGAAAATTACTTAATCTCTCATACCAAGCTCTGGGAGCTTGTTTTAAACCATAGAGTGATTTCTTAAGTTTGAAAACATGTTCTGGAAATTTATCATTTTCGAAGCCAGGAGGTTGGTGAACATAAACTTCCTCTTCTATAATACCATTTAAGAAGGCACTCTTAACATCCATCTGATATAAAGTGATGTTATTTTGTGCAGCAAAAGAAATGAGTAGGCGTATAGACTCTAACCTGGCCACAGGAGCATAAGTCTCTGTGTAGTCAATTCCTTCTTGTTGACTATATCCTTGAGCAACTAGCCTTGCTTTGTTTCTTACAACTTCTCCTTGCTCATTCAGTTTTTTTCTGAAGATCCATTTAGTTCCAATAATATTGAATCTTTTTGGTCTTGGAACCAGATCCCAAACGTCATTTCTGGTGAATTGATTAAGCTCTTCTTGCATAGCAAGTATCCAATCATTATCGTTCAGAGCCTCATCCACAGAAGTTGGTTCAATGATAGACACCAACCCAAAAAGTGACGTTCCAGATGATCTGAGAAATGCCCTTGTTCTGATAGGGTCATCCTTCTTTCCAATAATCATTTCTTCTGGATGAGAAGATTTGATTCTGGATGATCCTTTAACATTTGGTCCTTCAGAAATATTCAAATTGTTCATCTGAGCAGCCAATGGAGTTGCATCTGGCGTTGCTTCTGATGCTTCTGCTTGAGCCTTATCTGCCTCTGAGTCTTCAGAGTATGTGAGAATGACTTCTCTATCTGCAGAATTTTCAAGCTGCTTTGGCTTTTGATTGCCAAGCTTATCATCAAATCTAACATGAATTGATTCCTCCATAATATGTGTCTCAGTATTGTATACTCTGTAGCCTTTAGAGCGTTCAGAATACCCAAGCATGAAACACTTTTGTGCTTTAGAATCAAACTTGTTCAGATTCTCTTTAGTATTCAACATAAAACATACACATCCAAAAGGATGGAAATAAGAAATGTTGGGCTTTCTATTCCTCCACAATTCATAGGGAGTCTTCTCTAGAAGAGGTCTAACAGACACTCTGTTCTGAATATAACAAGCTGTATTCACTGCTTCTGCCCAAAAATGTTTTGCCAGATTAGTCTCGTTGATCATGGTTCTGGCCATTTCTTGCAATGTTCTATTTTTCCTCTCTACAACTCCATTCTGTTGAGGAGTTCTAGGGCAGGAGAAATCATGTGCAATGCCATTTTCTTTAAAATATTTTTCAAAATATTTGTTTTCAAATTCACCACCATGATCACTTCTGACTTTAACAATTTTAAAATCTTTTTCGTTCTGGACTTGTTTGCAGAAGTCAATGAATTCAGAATGAGACTCATCCTTGTGTTTCAGGAATTTTACCCATGTTCATCTGCTGTAGTCATCAACAATGACTAATCCATACTTCTTGCCTCTGATGGATGTAGTTTTCACTGGTCCAAACAGATCAATATGAAGCAGCTCTAATGGTCTTGAGGTTGAAACAACATTTTTTGTTTTGAAAGAAGATTTTGAAAATTTTCCTTTCTGACATGCTTCACAAAAAGCATTTGAGTTGAACTTCAACTGAGGAAGTCCTCTGACCAAATTGAGTTTATTAATCTTAGATATACGTCTCATACTAATATGCCCCAATCTTCTGTGTCAGACCCATTGCTCTTCATTAACAGACAGAAGGCATTTTACATTCTGAACCTTAAGTTTTGAAAGATTGATTTTATAAATGTTGTTCTTCCTTTTTCCATTAAAGAGGATTGAGCCATCCTTTTGACTGACAGCTTTACAACATTTTTGATTGAAGATTATGTCATAACCATTGTCACTTAATTGACTTATGGACAATAGATTATGTGTTAATCCTTCAACAAGTAAAACATTAGAAATGGAAGGAAGGTTACCATTGCCTATAGTTCCAGAGCCAATTATCTTGCCCTTCTGGTTCCCTCCAAACTTCACATCACCTCCAGATCTAAGCTCCAGGCTTTGGAACATAGACCTTCTTCCCGTCATATGATGCGAGCAGCCAGAGTCCAGGTACCAGGACTGGTGTTTCAACTTTGCTGCTAAGGATGTCTGCAACAAAAATAATTTTGTCCTTAGGTACCCATATTTTCGTGGGTCCTCCGGGGTTAGTAGGTTTGAAATTCTTTCTGAATTTCTTTCCCTTATAAGCATCCTTGTTCTTCTAAGGTTTTGATTTATTAAACACAGGTTTGTTCAGATCAGAACTTGTGTGTTTAATATCATTTAAATGACCAAATTTGAAATGAGTATATAGAGGAGAATACTTTATGATCATTTTATCAACAGGTTTTGGATTTAAATCCTTCCCAGAAGAAGATTCATATCCAATACCCTTCCTGTTGTTTCTGCTTACGCCATAGACCATTGAAGCCATCTTGCTTCTATCTAGGCCTCTAGCCAGAAACTTCTGAAAGCTATAGTCATACTCTTCTAAAATATTTTTAGAGCATGATATAGGTTCTGAGTCAGATTTCTGAGCATTTTCTAAATCATTTTTTATTTTAAGATTTTCTGCCTTAAGCTCAGCAACCTCAGACCTCAGTTGATCATTCTCAGATGCAAGACAGCTTTGAAGCTTCTTGTATTTGAGTTTGATTTGGCTGTAGCTTTCCAGAATTTCTGATAAACTTTCAGAAAGTTCTGCTCTAGTGAGTTCAGAAAATACCTCCTCAGAATCCGATTCTGATTCTGATCCAGATGTTATTTTCTCATACTCAGTATGAGATATTGCATTTAATAAGATGGTTCTTGCTTTGTGGTGGTTTCTAAACTCCTTCTTCTGTAGATCAAACATAGATTTTCTGTCAACCTTTTTCCCTTCATCATTGGTAGGATGAATGTAACCATCAGTTACCAAATCCCACAAATCAGCATCATAACCTAGAAAGAAGCTTTCTATTCTGTCTTTCCAGTAGTCAAACTTCTCACCATCAAACATGGGAGGTTTGGTGCTGATTCTGTCTTTATCATCGTATCTGTTGTTGTATGAAGTTGAAGTAGAAACTTCAGCAGCCATGATGAATAAAGAACAAGATATTGGAGTTTTTCTCAACATGATCTTTTCTGTTCATGGTGAAGTGAGAGCACTAACAGAACCGGAGCTCTGATGCCAACTGAAGGTGAGAAAAACACTTAGAAGGGGGGTTGAATAAGGGTTTTGAAATAATTAAGTCAATAAAACAACACAATATTTTTATCCTGGTTCGTTGAACTCAACTAATCCAGTCCACCCTATCAAGGTGATTTGCCTTTCTCAATAAGGACTTAATCCACTATATTCAAACAGATTACAGTGTCAACCACTAAGAACAACTGTCTTAGTCTTCTCAAGAAATCCTGACCACAACTTGGTCTTCTTAAGGAACCTTTTACAAATAAATGTAACCCAACAAGTGTTTAAGATGCTTCTAAAAAGCTATATCATAACTGTGATTTTTACACTTAGTTTAAGAACGAATAAAAACTATCTAGCTTATGAAATAAATATTGTATAAGAGCTTGAGAGTAGTTTTCAATTTGATTTCTCAATAATCTGTCAAAACGTCAATTTTGTCAACTTTGAAATGTTGTTGAAGACATCCTTTTATAGAGCAGAAAGTCCAATGCTTGAAGACTGTGCGTAGCAGAGTAGCTGTAGCCTTTTTGTCTTCTATTGACTTTAGCTTTCCCAGAAGAGGAATGTTCAGACTAATACCTTTTGTCTGATTTCTTGTGCCATACATGAATAAGGAAAGAGTCGTTTGGAATATGCCAACGGATATATCTTTGAATAATATCTTCTTCAACAATACTTCTGTCTCAAAGTTATCAACATCAGAGTCTTGATGTTATCAGAGTTTTGCAGCCAAATGTGCTTCAGCGTGAATATCAATCAGAGCAGAGTTTGAATAACAGAGCCTCTGTACTTGCAGCGTAAAGTACTTTCAGAGTCTTCTTGAAACAATGCTTGAAACTCTTCATACAAATTCTTCAACTACGCTTCAGAGTCTTCTGCAGCTTCTGCTTTAGAGTCTTCTGCAGCTTCTGCTTCAAAGTCTCTTCTGGCAGCACTCAGAGTCTTCTGATGACTTGCTTCTGATGCTTCAGAGCTTTGCGTAGAATACTGTTCAGATGCATTTTTGCTTCCATAAGAATATTTATTTTAATATCTGAAACAAAAATAATTGAACAAAATTAGAGTATATATTTTCTTAATACAAAATTTCATTAGTGTTATCATCAAAACATAGAGATATATTAAACACCAATTTGTGTTCTAACATATCTTTCCTTCGCTGTCAAACGAGGGTAAATAATACTCGTGCTTGGCAACTCTTCGACTTCCTAGATATGCGGGAGAATATTCAGTTTGGTTATCAAATTGATGAGATATGTGTCCTCGATGAACCTAAATTGAAGTGGTAGCTTCGCGCCATTGAAATACACAAATGCAATGTGGGGATATGTATTGGTGTTTTGATTATGGTGTGTTATATGGTGTACTTTGTAGAAAATATAAGATGAGAGACATCCTATCTATACAAGTTTTAGATTGTTAAATATGTAATTCATTTTTTTTTAGAAAGATTAGATTTGATTTAGAAAGATAGTATTTGATTTAGAAAGATTAGATTAGATATTTTTGGATTTTTATAGTTTGCGCTTTAGCTTGAGATGCAAGTTAACCTAAATCTATAAATAGGGAGGAACCCTTATCATTGTAATCATCAAGTTTGATAATCACGGTTTTGCAGTTGCAAAGTGATAATAAAATTCTACGGTTATGGGCAGAGAGTTACTCTGCAGTTCAAACTCATCTTCTTTAAACGTCTTCTTGTTTTTGATCGTTGTCATTACATAACAATCTTGAGATCAAGATTGAGAAGAATTCACCATAGATCATGGTTGAATTCCAACATCTGGTATCTAGAGCTCTGGTTGCGATTCAAGGAAGGAAAATCGTGATGGCGATGAATCATCCAAACGGCCACTTTCCGACAAACCTTCCGGTTCTCAAGAAAGATAATTATGAGAATTGGTGCAAGCATATTAAGGTGATTTTCTGTTATCAAGACCTTTAGGATCTTGTGAAGGGAGGAGTAGCACCGCTTGCAGAGAACGTGACGGAACAAGAAAATGATGCACACAAAGAATTGAAGAAGAAAGATTATAAAGCTCTCTTTATGATCCATCAATGTGTTGATCCATATAACTTTGAAAAGGTTAGTGATGCAGAGTTAGAGAATGAAGCATGGGAGATTCTTGAAAAATCGATTGTAGGAGCAAAAAAGGTGAAAAAGGTGAGGTTACAAACTCACAAGAGAACCTATGAATTGCTTCAGATGGTGAAAGCATAACAGATTTCTTCACTAGAGTTACAAAGCTAGTGAATCAAATCAAGGTATATGGAGAAGCGTTGACATCAAGATCAGTTGTTGCAAAATCATGAGGTCATTGGCTCCAAAGTTTAATTATGTGGTAGTAGCCATAGAAGAGTCGAAAGACTTGTCAGTATTGATGAAGGAAGAGCTTCAAGGGATGCTTGAGTCTCATGAACAAAAGATGAATGAAAGAGCTACAGGAAAGTCGAAGAGTGATATGGCTTTGCAGGCGCAGTAAAAAAATGCAAAGGAAGTTGGAACGACAACAAAGGTAGAGGAGACTACAACAATTCGAATGGTCGAAATCAGCAGGAAAGTAACTAGTCGAATTAGAGAAAACCCTGGAACCAAGGCAACCCAAGAGGTGGTGTTGCAGGTATAGGAAGAGGTAGTGGTTGAAATCCTAACAAAAGTCACATTTAGTGTTTCAATTGTCAAAAGTATGGTCACTATTTTTCTGATTGTCCAGAAAAGAAGAAGAATCAAGAAACTGATGCAAAGCTGGCGAAACATGAAGAAGAAGAGATGTTGTTGATGGTCACAACAAGAGACTGAGAGAGATTCCAGGACCAGTGGTACTTAGACTCATGATGTTCATCACACATGACTGGAAGGAAAAAATGGCTTGTCAACATGAAGCCCTCGTTGAAGAACACGATGAAGTTTGGAAATGATAACACTCTAGCAGCTGAAGGTGTTGGTGATGTTCATACCATGAGGAAGGATGGAAAGAAATCAATAATTTCCAATGTGTTATGCATACCAAGCATGAAAAAAAGTAACATGCTCAGTATAGGACAGCTTGTCGAAAGGAACTACAAGGTAGTTGTCGAAGACAAGATGATGAAAGTTCTCGAAGTAGGTGGTAGGTTAATCTTGAAGGCTCCAATGTCTCAGAATAGGACCTTCAAGATTTAACTCAATGTGATGGAGCACAAGTTCCTAGCAACTGCAGCCAACGGAGATGAGTGGTTATGGAATTTTCGACTAGGCCATCTCAACTTCAATGACATCAGAGAGCTAAAGAGAAGAAATATTACTTCAGGATTACTTGAAATTGACATTCCAAGTGAAGTCTGTGAATAGTGTGTTTAGCCGAAACAACACAAGAATAGCTTCAATAAGGATGGAGGAAGGAAGTCGAAGGCAATTCTAGAAGTCATATACTCTTATGTATGTGATCCAATCTAAGTGGATTCGATTGCAGGAAACATATACTTTGTCATGTTCATAGATGATTACAGTCGAAAGTTGTGGACTTACCTCATCAAGAACAAAAGTGATGTGGTCGAGGTATTTTCCAGATTCAAAGCTATGGTCGAAAGACAAAGTGGTCAAAAGCTGAAAATTCTGAGGACTGATGGTGGTGGGGAGTATGTGTCAAAAGCGTTTGATGCATTATGTGGAAAAAAAGGATTATGCATGAGGTGGTGCCACCCTACACTCTACAACAAAATGGAATTGCAGAAAGAAAGAACAGAACCATCATGAACATGGTGAGAAGTATGTTGAATGGAAAGCATCTACCCAAAGAATTATAGTGAGAAGCGATTTTGACAGCAACATACATATTAAACAGATGTCTGACGAAGAAGCTTAAAGAAATCACACCAGAAGAATGTTGGTTCGGTGTCAAGCCTAGCCTCAGTTACTTAAAGGTGTTTTAATCTATAGCACATAGACATGTGCCAGATCAGTTGAGAAGGAAGGTTGATGACAAGTCGAATCAGATGATCTTTAGCGGATATCATTCGACTGGAGGTTACAAGATATTCGATCCAGTGAATAAGCATGTAGTGATCAGCAGGGATGTGATCATATATGAGATTAAATAATGAGATTGGACTGAGAATGTCAAGAAGAATTCAGGGAGAATCTCTTGTGAAGAACCAGCTAGTGAAGTCGATAGAGAAGTCCAACAAGAAGAAGTCAGAGGTGAAACAAGCCCAAGTAGACCTCAAAGAACAAGACACGTGTCTGCAAGATTGCAAGAATGTGTGATTACATCAGATGATGTGGTCAATGAAGAAGGTGAGCTGGTACACTATACTTTTTATGCAGATGTTGAACCAGTCAATGAAGCTGAGGCATTGAAAGATTCGAAGTGGGTGAAAGCAATGAATGAGGAGTTAGAGTCCATCAAATTCTATAAAAGTAATAGAGGTTTAATGATGCATCAAAGAAGATATGCAGATGAAATACTCAAGAGATTTGAGATGCAAGATTTCAACCCAACTTAGACTCCAGGTGAGACCAGCTTGCAACTGTCGAAAGATTCAAATGAAGATGATGTCGACCCAACCCAATATACAATTATGCAGAAGCCAAAAGTATCACACCTAGCAGCGACGAAAGGATACTAAGATATCTGAAAGGAACTCTCGACTACGGAATTTTGTTTCCCGCAGCTGATGAAGGAAAGAATGCAAGTTAGTGGGATACACTAACTCAAGTTGGTGTAGTGATGCTGAGGATAGAAAATCTACAGGTGGATATGTGTTTATGCTATGTGGTGCACCCGTTGCTTGGAGTTAGAGAAAGGAGCCAGCAATTGCATTGTCATCATGCGAAGCAGAATACATAGCTACTTCTCTTTGTGCATGTTAAGCAACCTGGATGGTGAACTTGGTCGAAGAGATCTCATGGAAGATTCATGGAGCAATTACCATGAAAATCGACAACATGTCAGCTATCAATTTGACAAAGAATCCAATAGCACACAGTCGAAGCAAGCACATCAAAATAAGGTTCCATTATCTTCGAGAACAGGTAGCAGAAGGGAAGATGAACTTGGAACACTACAGAATAGAGAATCAGATTGCAAACATCATGACAAAGGGAGTGTCAGTCAAAGTGTTCAAGAAGCTAAGGTCTATGGTGAATGTAGATAGTTTAGACACAATGAATTATGTGGTGTGTTAAATATGTAATTCATTGTTTTAGAAAGATTAGATTTGATTTAGAAATATCATATTTGATTTAGAAAGATTAGATTAGATATTTTTGGGCTTTTATAATTTACGTTTTAGCTTAAGATGCAAGTTAACCTAAATCTATAAATAGAGAGGAACCCTTATCATTGTAATTATCAAGTGTGATAGTCACGGTTTTGCAGTTGTAAAGTGATAATAAAATTTCACGATTGTGGGCAGAGAGTTACTCTGCAATTCAAACCCATCTTCTTTAAACGTGTTCTTGTTTTTGTTTATTGTCATTATATAACAATCTTGAGATCAAGATTGAGAAGAATTAGCCATAGGTCGTGGTTGAATTCCAACATGGATCACTTTGGATCTTAGAAACCTTATCCTATCATCAGGGAACTTTTCGGAGATGCATATCTAGATACACATTTATCATTACAATTGAACACCCTATTTATACAAGTTTTGGATCACTTTTGATCTTAGACACCTTATCTTGTCATCAAGGAACTTATTGCTTGATTTTTTAAGAGTTAACATGATATACTGATATTTGCCCCATTATAATTTCAAATTCGTTAGAAATAGTTAGAAATGAAAGAATATATGCATCTGAGGATTCATCATGGTGGTGAATTCATTGATATGTACAAGGAAGAACAATTGATGATTTAAAAATTGATGTTGTTAAGTGGAGTTTTTTTAGTTGGTATGTGTACTTAAGGAATTAGGTTATAGTTAATAGTATAATATATTACAAGGACCCTACATTTGGGATGAATGTTCTAGTTGATGACAAAGGTGCATTAGATATTTATGATCTTTGTAGGGTGAATCTAAGTGTTGATATCTATATCCAACATCTCTTGTCTCAGTATGAGTAATATGAAGGTTATATTGATGATGAAGAATATGTAAATCATGAAGACATTGTAAATCTTGAGGAAGAAGATTTGCTTGATAAAATTTATGAACAATTAATTGTAGGGGATTCTGAGTTGAAGGATGGTGAGGTGAAGGATGATAATGTGAAGGGTGGTGATGTTAATGTTGGTGATAGGCAACATGACAATTTGAAGGCTGGTGGTGTTAATGTTGGTGAGGAGAAACTCGATGATATACAGGATGGTGATGTTAATAATGGTGAGGTGCAACATGATTATGTGCATGATAAGATAAAGACTAATGTATATGTGGTGAATGGTGATGTAAGCTCTGATGACAGTGAGGCTGGGAGTTTTAATTATGATAATGCTTTAGAAATATAATTTGATGATGAATTTGATGAGAATGATGATTTTGTGGAAGATGAATTGGTAATCTAATTGACTATGACAATGATCAAGAGGGAACAAGCAAAAAAAAAACAGAAACAAAAGTGGGAAGAAGACAAGGGAGAATCTAAAGGGAGTGAAAATGAGAGTGAAGAGTTAAAAAGTGGATGTGAGAATGATTATAGTAATGTAGAAACCAATAAGAAGTATCCAATATTCAAGTTGCAGAAAGACATGGAAAATTACAAATGGGAGTTAGGAACATATTTTAGTATCAAAGGTGATTTTAAGGAAGAAATAACAACATATGTTGTCCAATTTGGTAGGAAACTTAAGTTCACTAAAAATGATTTAAAAAAATTGAAAAGGGTTAGATGTAAGGAGGGTTGTAAGTGGGAAAAATATTGTGCCAAGATTCCCAAGAAGGAACTTAGGTAAGTAATTAACATTCATAGTACCAAAAACATTTCCAGTTCTATCAAATTTTGCTTTTGTGACCCTTATTTTTTCGCTAATGTTTATGTGAGTTTTTCATCATTATTATTTTTTGTCTATAAAAACATAATATAAACTTGTATTGTTTTAATACAAATGAACAATGTATTTTTGTCAAATTTGTGAGTTAATTATCATTTCCCATACATATATTAGTTGGTGTAATATTTGGAAAAAAAATCCAACACATTAATTTTATATTTAATATAAGATATATTATTTTTCATTCAATTTTTCAGAATGAAAATAACCTTGATAAGAACATTGTCTATGCGTAACTATTAAGGGTTGGGCCAACGGTCCAATAAGATCAATCCAACTTGAATGACTTAATCTAGAATATTCTAAAAGTAGAATGAAAAAAGGTACTCTCTCTCTCTCTCTCTCTCTCTCTCTCTCTCTCTCTCTCTCTCACACACACACACGCATAGAAGAAAAATAAACTTACATAATTGATATGGTTCTTCTGCCCATCACCAACTGTTAGATCCAATCTGATGGTCTCCCGTATCTCGCGTTGGACCTAGTGGGAGCAGTTTTAATCTCCTATTATGTATAATAATTGCTCAATCATATATAAACATTGCCACACACCACAATAGGTATTATTCATTCATTCTCACTTCTTTGCACCTCTTTGATCTCTCTGACTTGGGCATTGGAGTGATACTATTGTAGATTCACCATTGGTCCACCGCATTGGAAGCTCATATCAACACGCCAGAAGAACTCTTTAGATATACATCATTGATTTATTGTTATGCATCCGAATAGTGGCGTCATATGTAGGAATAAACTTTAGATTCTTGCAATTTTCACATCAAATTCATTAGATCTTTTTCTTTGTGTTATTTCTTTAACAATTTTTGTCAGTTGATAATAGTAACTCTTAATCCTGCCATCAGATCAGTGTATCAATTTCAGTCCCTGTACCTTCACCTTACCTCATCATCTATTTGATCACTAGATAATCTCCCTTCCTGAAAGAGTGAGTCAAGAGACCTGTGAAGAGAAATGCCTTTGGATCATAGGCAAATAAAGCAGAACCATAAGATGAGAGACCAATTCTTGGGTTTTAAGAGAATAAGAAGGTAGATGGAATTTTCACCAGAGTTCTTCCATTGGTGATAAACTATACTATAGCAAACCTCGTGGTACTGAGGATTCTGGTTGACAAGGGAAACTCATGCAATATCATATACATTCGTTTCTTCAAGGAGATGAGACTGCACAAAGGGATATTATTTCCTTAAAAGGATAAATCTTTAGGGGTTCAGTGATTCCATAACTCATCCTAGCGCTATTATACAGTTTATAATCTCCTTGGGAAAAGGAATGGACGAGAGGATGATAAACGTGCGATTCCTAGTGGTCCCATGCAAAAATGTCTACAATTACATTCTAGGAAGACCTTTCTTTGTTACGCACAACATAGTCACTTTGACCATCCGCATGAAGATAAAGTACCATAATGTTCATAATAAGATGTTTACCATCTAAGATGATCTTCTTGGAGCCCGCTCGATACACGAGACACTACTAAGAGACCTATAACGGGCATTCTCCTTTCAACAAGGAAAATGAGAAGAGCCACAATGTTCCACATCAACACCATGAATTTCGACACACATACAGAAGAGACAACATCGGGAGAATAATCTTCCATTTCAACCGGGGAAAGTATGAAAACCTTAAGGCCGACTCTAGATGGATAATTAGAAGTTATGCAACTTAAGAAAAACCCAACCAGAACAATCAATATAGGATTCAGCCTAGCAAAACTACTGAAAAGAGACAACATATGCACCTTAGGACCAATGTCGATTTATTCACAACTTTTTTGGACAAGATGTCGGATATTGATCGCAACGTGGCTTGCCATTAGTTGAATATTGATCCCTCCATCAGATACGTAACTCGAAAAAGGAGGTAAAGTTCCACAAAAAAGGTTGAGGTTACCAGGAGTACGGTTCAGGGGCTACTACAGGGCAATTTAATTTTGTGTAAACGTACACTCAACGTCGTCCTAGATAAAAAGTTTCGAGAAAATGGAGAATGTGCGTCGATTACTCCAACCTCAACCGAGCTTGTCCCAAAGAATCCTACCATCTTCCCAGCATCGACAAATTGGTAGACATCTCTATTAAGTACAAACTGTTGTCGATTGTTGATGCCTACTCAGGGTACGATCGAATTCTTATGCATGAGGCATACATGGAGAAAGTTTCAATCATGATAGAGCACGTCAATTAACAATACAGCTTAATGACATTTTGTTTTAAAAAACACAGGTTTTACTTACCAAAGAATGATTAACAAGATTTTAAAAGAAGAAATCGGTGAAACTCTATTAGTATACATGGACAATATGATAATGAAATTCGACAAAGAGTGACTTCATGACGGCCATCTCACCCACGTTTTTAATCAATTTTTGTGTATAACATGAGACTCAAATTTGAAAAATGCATGTTTGGGGTAAGGCCGGACAAATTTATGGGCTTCTACCTAACAGAGAGGGGCATAAAATCATCCCTGATAAATGAAGACTATGACAAAAAAGAAGACTATAATGAAGTTCAACGGGATTCACAACAACCTTAATAGATTCATCTTGAGATTAGCTCAACATGCATTTTCATTCTATAGATTGTTGAGGAAAGAAGTACATTTTGATTGGACCATAGGTTGAGAGTTAGCGTTCACTCACTAAAGGTAGTTCTATCCACCTCACATATTCAATCCAAACCATTTTCTAGAGAAACTTATTCCTATACACAGTCGTATCTGCCGAAGCAATTAACAACATACTCATGCAAGAGGTGGGAGCCATACAAAGTCTAGTATATTTTGCATCCAAAGTGCTAGAAGGCCCAGAAACGTGTTACCAGAAGATCGAGAAAATTACGTTGACCTTGTTTACAGCTTCGAGAAAGTTACAACGTTACATTTTGACACATACCATTGTCGTTCGGACTGACCGGTCTCTTATGCAAGTCCTCCACATGCCCTACCTCACATGACAAATGACAAATGATCAATCAAAATATTTGAGTTTGGTGTTTTCTTTGAGTCGAGTAAATCCCTAAAATTCCAAGTATTTGCGAACTTTCTTGCACAAATTACATTGGCCACTCCAAAACCATGCATAATATGGACCGTATTCACAAATAAGTCGTTTAATAGCATGAGAAATGGTGTTGGACTCATATTTGAGAGTGGAGCATGGATAATAATTGAGGCATGCTTACACTTTTAACTCTCCACTTCTAACAACCAACCATAGTTTGAGGCCTTTGTTATTGGTCTCACATTAGCCTTTAAAATGGGAGCAGAAGAAATCAAGTTGTGAATAGATTCAAACATGGTAGTATCCTAGGTCAAGGGAGAAGAATAAACCAAGGATCCCTTACTAAAAAACATGTCACCTTGATAAGAGAAAGGCAACCATAGACCTTTTTGGATTCAATTGATCATGGATCGACCTCTTATCTTTCTCCCACTTTAAAGAATCATCCCTCGTCATTTTTGGATGGTCCACAACATAGCTACTTGGAAAATTGTGAGATTTATCGCTCTACGTCTCAAAGTACGGGTGAGCCCGGATTGGTGCCCCCTCCTTCACAAATTCTTCGGGATGATTTTTAGGTTGTTCAAGGTTCTATATAGTATCCTCTTCTCTGAATTTTTTGAGTTGGTCCAGTCGAATATATCGTCTAGCTTGGAGAAGGAAGTGGATGAGCGTTCTTACCAAGGCCTTTCTTCATCGTGATCATCTCGTTAAAGGTGCTCATGTTATCTGTAAGATAGAAGAAAAACAATTATTAAACTAGATAATATGAGACATTAAACACATGCATTGAGTTAATTTCCTCCCCTCTCCAAAGATCACATTTCTTTATCGTCATCTGCCTCTACTAAGAACCGTGTCTCAATATATCGGCTTCTCTTCTGAGTCACTGACCCATCTGAAGGACTAACCTCATCTACAAAGCATAAGTTATTCGAAAAGGCGATAAGCTCAATCTTTAAATTCCTTTCCTCCAGAGACATATCATTCGACTTGTAAACATATTTGTTCAGAGTCTCTAAAAATTGGTTATAACTCCAATACATGGGAAATTTATCCATACATGTCAGTGGTGGGGTAAAAATGTGAGCCCTCTGGAAAGATACACAAGTTCTCATGAGCTTCACGGATTTCGGGAATGGCTAAGTAGTATCGATCTTTGAAGTACTTGAAAATCCCTATGTATACGTCAAATGTTTTCTTTGATTGGCATAACGAAAGCATCCTTTACTCCTATTTAACAATAGATAAGGTATGTTGTACATTAAATATCTGGAAGAATAACTTTAAAGTTGGGACATCATTCTTGTACTCACACCAATACTAGAATATCTTTACGTAAGCCCAACTTACTAAGTGAATTTGTAAGCGAGAAATTATTAAACAATTCATGACAATCACATCAAACTCGTTGAAAGGAATTCTAAATCTCATTTTAGTGAACAAACACTTGTGTAAAGGTAGCAAACACACATCAAAAATTGCTACACAATAATTTGATGGGTTATATATGAGAGACTGAATAATCAAAAGTTGGCCCACATCTCAATGGGTATTCTCCATCTAACGCACCTCATTGAAGATAGAAGTGACCCATATAACATCATTTTTCACACAGAGGTATTAATTAGCATCACCACGAAGCTCGAGGTATCGGTGTCCCCTCCAAACCATCTCATCCTCATTGTCAACAAGCAAAAAATTACAACGATGAGTTCTAGAATGTGATTTAGACTTAAGGTACCACCTAAACTCATTGTCACAAGGTTCTGACCATTTGAACGCCTAAAAGCCTTAATGAAAAGGAAAGCCTTCAGATTGCCCCAGTATCCCCTTACCATTTTTGGGTATACCATAAGTATCTTAGAGAAAGTAAAACCTTAACCAACCTCTTTGATGTCGAGCCTAAACGAGTTTAATCCCCCATCTCCATCCACATTCACCTTGAGGTCCTTCTCATTCCAAGGACCTTCAGACCCGTCATCGTAACCTTCAAAACTCCCTATAGGTTCGGAACACTCAATAATCTCTATAAAATCTACGGGATGGTGTATCACCTCTAAAGGAATCACGTCCAATATCTCAAAGTCAAAACCCTCATGCACAAGGAAGCATCACTTATATCATTCCCATTAGATAAATTCACAAATGCATGATTTTGATTTCCTATGTTAGCCATGGCTAAGAAATGAATGGGAAAAAATCTGGAAGGGTAAAGGAAGTAAGCATCGCATCAAGAAACTATGAAGTTGAAGTCAAATTGGTTGAAAAAGGATCACTAGAAACCTAGAAACGTCGCCAAAGTGAGAGAGCAAAAGTCAGACGAAACATGCAACAAATCACTAGACTTGTTTTTAAAATGCAATAGAGCATAACCAAGAAAAAGAAAGTACATGACATTTTGATAAAGAAGCAAAAGAACAAATTATTAGTAATAAACTCATTTTTATAGGTGATCGAAGTAAGCAAATCTATAACTAAGAATAGAGAGAATATCATAAGGAAAAATTAATGACTCATAATTAACCTTGACACCATAACGACACTTGTGTACAGTCAAGTGATATAGCAACGTCACCACTCTCTGTCTTAGGGCTAGGGTCACGTGTATGAAATTGATTGTGAAACATTTCAACTATAAGACATGCATTTAACGTGCATGTTTCCGAGGATACCTACTTCCAATCCTCTACCACGACCCCGAGATATGGATCACTCGAGCGCATCGTAGCAAGCAGAAAGGCTGGTCTGGAGGTTGGTCTTAAGATTTCTATCCTAATTCTAGCTTCACAAATGATAGCATGGACTCAAGGTGTAACTATTTTAGGTCGTCCGTCCAATAACTCAATAAAACCGATCTAACTCAAGTGACTTAATCCATAATAGTGGAAGCAAATAGGTAAACTTTTTCCAAAAACTCACATCATATTTAATCTGTCTGACAATCATCAATCGTCATATCGAATAAAACAATATCCTACATCTCACATGTAGTCAAGTGAGAGCGGGTTTTACCACCCCTCATATATACTATTTGTTATGCTCTGCAACAAATATTATCTCACTTCTTTACACCTCTTTAACTTCACAGATTTTTGCTCTAAAATACTAACTTTTGAAGTTCATTTTCGTTCCTGTGCATCAAAAGCTCTACCCCTACGTAAAAGTTTTTACCTCTGCAATGATTTACTGCTAGAATAGTAACAAATTTACATCATATAACTTTTTAAAGAAGTCTTTTATTTTTTAACAAAATCATCATTAATTGAAAACAATTAGCGAATCAAACATTTGGTTCTTCGGTATGAACTAAATTTATTTTCACCTTTTTGACTCTTGATACCAACTATATGTGATTAATCCGTTATTTCAAAAACCTTGTTACACTTAAAAGACACTTTTCTTTTGCAAACACTTAAAAGACAACTTCTCCTTTTCAAACTTTTAGAAGTTGAACACTAATTCTAACACTCCCAACCTCAATTTGCATTATCAATCGAGCCGCATCCATTAATTCTAATTACTACTCAAAAATATATTTTTTTAGTCTCCTAACCTAATTGCCAGAACTTCCAACCTTAAACTGTTACGTATTCAAATGTTTGCCTCTGTAAATCAATATCTTTATACAACTACTAATTAAACGACTAAACTACCAATTAAACTGATTTAATAGATTATTGCTCAAAATTTAATCATCAATAAATATAATATTGTTGAAAATCACTAATATTTTTTTATATCTTTTTAATAATTTGTTAAGAAAGGCGGGAGGAGAGAGAAGAGGGGGATGCATGAGGCAAATGCATATGGCGCCAAAAGCTGCGTGTCAGATACGATAGAGAAAGATAAGAGAATCCAATTTTGAAATGAAAAAAACCCAACCCAAAGGGTAATCTAATCACATGGGTTACCGAAACACAAGGCTGTATACTCAACCCCACCACTTAATTCAAATATGGCATTTTCCTTCTTACCGGTTTAACCGGTTGCCTCTCCCCTCTTTTCTCTCTCCCTCACACACCTCCAATAACCGCCTTTTAAACCGCTCATCACTCTCCGTCGTTCCTCCCTTTCTCTCTCCATCATCATTTCACTCTCTGCAGCGCCTCTTCCGCCGCAGAGACACACACAAAAAATACACAAATCTATCACATTACGTTCTTCGCATTTTCCGATATGGCTTCATCTAAACATGCATTCGGATTCGGAGTTGTGGCTATCCTCGTCACTCTCATTCTCGCTCTTTCCGTTCCCGCCGCTGTTCACGCTCAATCTCTTGCACCTGCACCTGCTCCTACCAGCGACGGTAACATTTTTTTTTCTCTTTTTCTCTTCTTCTTCTCAGATCTAGTTTACCAGATCTATTTTTTCCAGATCTCGATATTATATGTATATTATGCACTTGCATTGTTTTTATTTCGGATTAATTCTTCATTATCTTCTTTGTTGTTATTCAGGTTCATCGGTTGATCAAGGAATAGCTTATTTGTTGATGTTGTTGGCGCTGGTACTCACCTACATAATTCATTCGGCGGATATTTCATCTACCTTGTGAATTGCATGTTGTTGATGTGAAAGAGAGAGAGAGAGGTGTTTTTTTTTTTAAATTTATGATTAATAATTAAGCGCGTTGGTAGAATGCGGAGGAGAAAGGGTATATGTAATGTAGTAATAATGATATAGATTGAAAGGTGTTTTGATATGTTTGTTTATCTAGTGAATTAAAGAACGTGATGCGTGAATTTAAGAGAGGTTGTATTGTAGTTTAGCATAAGTAAAATGATGGATCTATGTATTATTATTATTATTATTATTATTATTATTATTATTATTGCAATCTCGTTAATGTGATTTTTGGCTTGGTAATTTTAATATCATCATCTAGTTTTTGTTAATTTGACTGCATTACCAGATTTATGAATAAGTAGCAATCGGGAATGAATTTTTCTAGTCAGAGAGGGTTTGCAAAAGTGAGAAGTGTCAAAGTTTGGCAATCCAAACATTATGAAACTTGGATATGACCCGTCTAAGTTTAAGATCCTACAAATTTTGACAACCCAGCAAGATTCTTTATGAGCTTTGATGTTCACATGATTGTTGTGACATTGACACACTCTAGTAGTCTAGTTGAGCTGCTAATAGCTTAATCAAGTAGATTTAAGACAATAGCAGCAAGACAATAAATTAGAAACACGTTGTATAATTCACCAAAAGAAGAAAAAAAGAACACTTATTGTATTGGAACAAATCATAATTCAACTTCAACTTGCAAGAAGTTATGTATATTTATGCAGAGGAAAACTGGAAATATTTTGCATTATTCCCAGGAACAAAGAACCAAAAAAAAAAACTATCAAAATCTGCATTATTTGTGGATATATGAAAGTATACAGCTTTTGCACATCAAAACAGTGATCAAATGGTAAAAGTGAAAGAGGTTCCTGGGAGTAGATGATACATGAAACTATGAATTCAATGGGACAGAGAAAGCTGTGATACCAATACACAATTAAGACTTCTTGTTGCTTGGATTAGTTTCTTGTTGTTCCTGGCCAGCTAGGGAAAATTTCTTCACTTTCTGTTGAATCAGAAAACAAAACAAACTCAACTAAAACACAGAAGATAATACAAAAATGACAACTGGTTTCATACATCTGCAATTCTGCATGCATGAACTCAACAATATCAAGCAATTGAGCTGGATTGAAAGAGAAAGGCAAAGCCATTAACAGTTAAGTCTTAAATGCATGACTGTATGGCATCAGGTGAGGACAATGACAACAAATATGCATTCTGATTAAAGTGTTTTCAATTCGTTTTACATACCAGATCAATGTGATTCGCATGATGCCATACCTATTCTGCTTACATATAAAATTCTATTATCCCAGCTAACTATCATAGTAAAGTCAAATAAAGCAAATATACTTCATCAAACTTCCATAGCTAAAAACACCTCAAACTGATCATCGGCTTCTTAGATTCTCTATAACATCGATATTTAAAAGAGAAATGCTACCTAGTGTTCTTAAGGGAATTAATGAAGAATCCTATTTATTGATTCTTTGATGAGCATCAGTAAGCAAGACCCTATTCAAAAACCATGAAATGATGCTATAAGAATGTAAAGGAATTCATGAATAGAAAATGGACTGAGAATTTTACTGGGCTCTGGATGGAATAGCCCAAAAGGGCACAAACTAGAGATGAGATCCTCTCCATTTCTCAAAAGAAATGGAGGGCACAACTACTTAAGTATTGGTGTATAAATGCAGATATTCTTGAAATGTGACATATATTTTGTATAATTTGACTTGTTTACAATGAAAACATTAGTAATGGAATTCTCCATTTCTTTTGAGAAATGGAGAGGATCCTTACCCAACCGGCAAGCGCCCAACATCGGGTCACAGGTTACCCATAAGACATGATAAGTCGCCTTATTTGGGCCTGGGCCTGACCACCCTAATCGAACCATGTTTCCTCCTTATTCAATTGGTGAGGTATGTGACACACACGGAATCAGTGAAAGGGGAAGAGCCACCTCCTCTAGGGATGGCAAAAAAATCCGTACCTACGGATAAAATCTTTCACGGATATAGGGCGGATAGCTTAATGGATATCTATGGATAAAATTAATAGATATTTAAATACCCGTTTGTTAGTGGATATGAATACGAGTTTAATGATACTCGTGCCCACGGATATCCATATTCGTTAATAAATTATAAAAATCATTTAAAAATCATTATTTTATTATACCTTATCTTTTTATCTTCTAAAAAAATTAGTCTCCATGTATTTCTTTCTTTTGAAATTTTATTTTACGAAAACCTTTCACATTTCATTCAAATTTTATTAGCCATTTCATATTTAAAATTTTCAGTACTTCATACTTCACTTTAACAATTTCATAGTTCATATTTAAACTTTTCAGTACTTCATACTTCACTTTAACAATTTCATAGTTCAACCAACTAGTGTTGTCATCCCACTATCGAACCAACGTCTCCCTTCCTACTCCTCTGTCGTCCGCTCTTCCATCATAACTCACAATCATAATATATTTTATTTGTTTGGTTAAAAATGAAATATATGGATATTATGTTTGGATTTAATTATGTTTCGGTGAATAAAAAGAAAATTAATGTGATGAAATGTTATTGTTAAGTATGGATTTTATGTGATAATAAATTTTTGTGTTTTTAAAAGAAGTTAAAAATATATATATTTTTAAAATATTATCTATGAATATATGTAAATATGCGTGGATACGTAAAACCCGCGGATTACCCGCTTAACGGATATCCGCATAGATATGGGACGGATATGGATATTATATTTATCCAACTGGATGAATACGGATCTCATAATATCTGTCCCATGAATATCTCCATTTATATTCCTAACCTCCTCTATGAAAAGAACACAATCCTCCCAATCCCACATCTTTGACCCACCAGAGAAGCGGAAACCACTCTTCTTGGTTTCTGCTCTCAACAACCCTTATGTGGGCAAGCTCTCGGACACACTCAAACACTCTAACATCAGTAATTACAATGAGCCAAGTCAGAATAGTGTGCCGGCAACATAAATGTCTTGAATTCATGATTTTCACTTCAATGCTTTATAATTTAAAGCTTTGAAAAAGTAAACAAAATTTTAAAAGCTTAGAGTTAGATGCAACAATGGGGGCTTCATAAGAATAAAATGCAGGAATTGAGAAAATATACAAACTACAAACAGACAACAACCAACACATTTCAAGCTTCATCAAAAGCTTAAAATACCTAAAATTGAACTTACCCTCACATATGAAATCAGGAAAGAAAAAAATCACAACTCTTTTCGATCAAAGAGATCATGAAATACAAAAATTTCCTAAACATATTTCCACAAGGATCAAAACTAACTCGTATTAATTCAAAAACGATAGAGCAATTCGGCATTGGATATGAGAGGAAAAGGAGTACCTTGGCGAGAACACACTCGCGCAACGAGTTCATAAGGGCGAGGCATTTATCTTTATCATACGACGGAGATTGTGCGACGCAATTTAGCAGATCGAGAGCTTCTTGGGCGCACACTGGTTTAGCACCACCTTCATCCATGGCCGATTTTTAGGGTAAGATTCGAAGATTTTCAATTAAAAGCTAAAACCCTTCGTGTTGCGGTGAATTAGAATTGACGTTTAAAAATGTTTACCAATTTCACATCAATTGAACAATATAAAAATAAAATAGAAAATAATATTTTAATAAAACTCATTCATTTAAAAAAAAAAAAGCAGCAAATATTGATTTATTCATCATTATCAGAAATATAAAGTTTAGAAAAAATAATAATAGTTAGATTGGGTAATTAAAATATAAATAGTTCTTTTATTTGTGTTGTTTGACATTACTAAATTATTTCTTCTTTTAAAATGAATGACATTTAAAAGTTTTTGTTCCGGTGTGGGCCTCACCTCGGCAGGCCCAATACCAAATACGGCCCAACAGGCGAACTGGGCACACCTGGCACACGCCCCTTCGGACGAGCAGGACCGTCCGCCGGGCACAAGCCATCACGCCGCATCCCCTTCGTCGCCCGTCACACCAGACGAGCGAGACTACCCGGGCTCCCTCCGCGGGAGAATAACGTGCTCGGCGCACGTTATCCATACGCTTCCCTCCGCGGGAGAATAACGTGCTCGGCGCACGTTCTCCACGTGCTCCCCTCCGCGGGGACACGTCATCGGCCAACCGCCCACCTCCGAAAGAGCAGGTCAAACCCACTTTCCGGAGACCTAGGAGCGGTTGAACTAGGGCGAAGACCACGTCCTGGTCTTCACTACGCCACGTAAGCCCTAGCAGTCATTAGGGTTGGGCCTGGTCGTCTGGCCCACCTCGAATGACCGTTGGCCCAGCGCTGGGGTCTCTCTATAAATACCCTCTTCTTCAAGAGGGTCAGGTAACTCTTCTTGCCCCCCTTTTCTGTACTATTGCTTCCTCTCTGTCCAACTTCTTACTTGGGCGTCGGAGTGCTTTGCAGGTACACCCCTTCCTCGTTCTTACCTCGGCGAACAGATAACCGTCCGGCGAAGCGTGGCCAGTCCGTGATCCCTCCTGATCAGGTCAGATCAGTGGCGCCGTCTGTGGGAACGGAAACTTCCCCGTTACTCCGAGCAGAAAAACCAAAAGTTTCACCAAACCTCCACGGTTATGGCCAGCCCACGCCGCGACGACACTCCGCTCGATCTCGCGCTCAACACTGCCACCAACGGGAAGCAGGTAGGAACGGCGCGCCTGAATGAAGCCGACGAAAGAGACGGGCAAACCGCCTCGCCATCGTCCGAGGAAAGGCCCCTGCACGCCGACCATCGCCCCCCGAGCCCGCCGGCATTCCACCCTGTTCCCATCCCGGCGGGAGCGGACCCCACGGTGGCCGCCCTCTTTGCAGCCATCAACCAGACGAACCAGCTGCTGTCCCAACAGAACGCTAGAATTGGAGCGTTGGAACGCGGCGGCTCCCCGAGGTACCCCCAGCGGGAAGACCAGAACGGAGGTTCGAGGAGCCCCTCACCTCGACCCAGGAACCGCCGACCGCGGTTGGAGAGACGCCGCCCCCAAGCGACACGGGAACGCACCAGATCCCCGGCAAGACACGGTCGCGGGAGGAACCAGAACGCCGCGGCGACCCCAACCGAGGAAACCCGAGGCGGGAGCACATGCCTGAGATCGAGGGCCCGAAACCCGGGACACACCGCGACCGGCTCATCCCCCCTGAGATCCCCGGCGCACAGCGACGAGGATGACTACCGCACCCCACTATCCCGGGAGATCATGGCGGCCCCTATACCCCAAGGAATGGAGAAGCCACCGACGCTGTCAACGTACGACGGCACCTCCGACCCGGACGATCATCTGGAAGACATCGAGGCCATGCTCGACTACCGCAATGTCCGGGGAGCTATCAAATGCAGACTCTTCCCGACGACTCTGAGGAAAGGCGCTATGACCTGGTACAAAGCCTGGAGCCCGAATCAGTTACATCGTGGAGGGTCTTGAAGGACCTATTCTCCAAACACTTCACAGCGTCCCGCCGTCACCCGAAGACGGAAGCAGTCCTCGGGGCGATCATCCAAGGCCCCGACGAACCCCTCCGGAAATACATCGAAAGATTTACTCGGGAAGCCGTACAGGTGACGACTTCCGACGAAATGAAACGCTACTTAATGGAGCAAGGCCTGCGCCATGACTCCAAATTCTACGAGGCCGTGGGCATACACCGGCCCACGTCCCTCCAAGACTTCCTCGACAGGGCCGCCCACTACATCCGGTTCGAGGAAACACAAGCGGCCAACTCCGCCCGCGACACCCGAGACAGAGAAGCCCCCCGCGGGCACCGAGACGACGGAGCTTCGAGCCACCGGCGAGGAGGGGACCGCCGTCGGGACGACCGCCACCGCGAACCCCGCGAACAGCGCGAGTCGCGCGGCCCGGCAGGAAGGTTCACCGAGTACACCGCCTTGGTCGCTTCCCGCGAACGCATACTGGCCGAATGCGCTAAAACCGAGTTTGTGCAGGGAGGTGTCCGTTTTCCACGACCAACGCCGCCCAAACCCAACGTGGACAAGTCAAAGTACTGCCGGTTCCACAGGACCCACGGGCATGTAACGGAAGACTGCATCCATCTCAAAGATGCGATCGAAATCCTAATCAAAGATGGGCACTTAAAGCGATACACCCGGGGAGGTGAACCACCCAGATCGGAGGCCCCGGAGGCAAAGAAAATCGAGGAGCTCCCCTGCCCAGAAGACGGTGAGAGACTCCAGGTCGCGCTGTGCGTCAGCCGCCCCGAGGACTGGTTCGCAAGCAGAGGACTCGGCATCCCCGAAGCACCCAGCTTAGTCGGCGAGCCAATCCGACCAACCAGCCGATGGGAATACTTCCCCAGAGCCATGGTCATCTCTGATGGCGCTACGAGGAGTCTGTCCATAGGATCTGTGAAAAGGAAATTCGACGAACTCATCGCGGGCAACTCCGGTAAGATGAGCACGCTCGACAGATTCCGAGGCCGCTCCAACCCGATCACGTTCTACCTCGAGGAACTACCCGGGGGATCTCCCAATTCCAACATACCCTTGCTCATACGCGCACGTATGGCAAACTTCGACGTCAGGCGCCTCCTCGTCGACGGAGGGAGCTCGGTTGACATAATGTACTCACATTTGTTCACGACTCTCCAGCTCAGCGAGTCCAACCTCTCCCCCTACGTAGGCTCCGACCTCCAGGGGTTCAACGGGACGACGACAAGACCCTGGGGATACGTGGAACTGAAAGTCACCTTTGGGGAAGAGGAAACGGCCAGAGACATCAGCATCCGCTTCTTAGTCATCGAATGCCCGTCCCTGTATAACTGCATCCTGGGCAGGACAACGATAGCAGAGCTCACCGCGGTACCCTCCACCGCCCACCTGAAGATGAAATATTACACGAGAAGGGGAGCCGTGGTCACCCTCAACGGCGACATCGAAGCTGCCCGAAGGTGTTTTGAAGCCGCACTGAAAGGCTTCGACTCCATCGCTCCACCGACCAAAAAGAAAGCACCGAGCGCTACGCCAAAGGACAAGCCAACAGAGCTGGTCGGATCAGTTGAGCTCGACAGTCGCTTCACCGACGAGCTCGACAATAAAAAGACTGACGCGGCCAACGAGCATCCAGCGCGCCCCATCCCGGATGGCGATTTCGAGCTCATTCCCCTCGGGGACGACACGACCAGAACCGTAAGGGTAGGCGCAGGACTCCCCGACCTCGCGAAACGACAGCTCCAAGCCTGCCTCCGCGAGAATGCCGACCTCTTCGCCTGGAGCGCCGCGGAAATGCCGGGACTCGACCCTGAGGTCGCCTGCCACCAGCTGTCCATCAGCCCGACCGCAAAGGCCGTGGTGCAACGCCGCCGCCGCCAGTCTCCAGAAAAATCGGCAGCAGCCGAACAAGCTGTAAAAGACCTCTTAGAGGCAAATTTTATTTCGGAAGCCCGGTATTCCACCTGGCTGTCCAACGTTGTACTTGTTAAAAAGAATAATGGAAAATGGCGCATGTGTGTTGACTACACTGACCTCAACCGGGCATGTCCTAAGGACGCCTACCCCCTCCCCAACATCGACAAGCTCGTCGACAACTCGGCGGGCTTCAAACTCTTGTCCTTCATGGACGCATACTCGGGATACAATCAGATCCCGATGGCCGAACACGACAAACAGGCCACGGCCTTCATGACAGCATCGGGCAATTACTATTACAACGTAATGCCTTTCGGCCTCAAAAACGCCGGGGCCACGTACCAACGGATGATGAACCGCGTCTTCCACAAGGAGATCGGAGACATGCTCGAAGTCTATATGGACGACATGATCGTCAAATCCGGCGCGGAAGACGACCATGCGGCACATCTCCAGAAGGTCTTCAAGACCGCGAGATCATGTCGCATGCGCTCTAACCCGGAGAAATGCACTTTCGGCGTCTGCGCCGGTAAATTCCTCGGCTACTACTTGACCGAACGGGGGATCGAAGCCAACCCGGACAAGTGCCACGCCTTCTCCAACATAACCACGCCGACCACGAAGCGTGCCATCCAGTCCCTCAACGGCGTACTAGCCTCCCTCTCACGATTCATCGCGAGATCGGCCCAACACGCCCTCCCGTTCTTCAAACTGCTCAGGAAGGAGACCAAGTTCGAATGGACGGACGAATGTGAGAGAGCCCTTCGCCACCTCAAACGCGTCCTCTCCGAACCACCAGTACTGACGCACCCCGCGACGGGCGAAACCCTGTACTTATATCTGGCCGTCTCTAACGAAGCCGTCAGCGCCGTCCTCGTGAGCGAAGCCGGGGAAGGACAAAAGCCCATTTATTTTACTAGTAAAGCCCTCCACGGCCCGGAGGCCCGATACCAGCTGATCGAGAAAGTCGCCCTGGCCCTCGTTACAGCGGCACGCCGACTCCGGCATTATTTTCTAGCACACACCATCGTGCTCCGCACCGACCAACCCCTCCGCCAGCTACTCAGCCGCCCAGACATGGCTGGGCGCATGCTGAAATGGTCGCTAGAGCTCTCCGAGTTCGACATCACATACGAGAGCCGGCACGCCATCAAGGCTCAAGCGTTGGCTGACTTCGTAGCCGAGATGACCACGCCCCCCGACCCGCCCACCAGGAACCACCTCTGGACCATCTTTGTGGACGGCTCCTCCAACTCTACGGGGAGCGGCGCCGGCATCGTCCTCGACAACGACGAGGGTACGGTCATCGAAGTCTCCCTCACGCTAGCTTTCCCAACGACCAACAACCAAGCCGAATACGAAGCATTTCTCGCCGGCCTTCGCCTAGCATCCGACCTGGGAGCCAGGGACATCCGAATCTACACGGATTCCCAGCTGGTCGCTTCGCAAGTCCGAGGTGAATACCAAGCAAAAAACGACACCCTCGCCGGATACCTCGCGCTCATCAGTGACAAACTAAGAGGGTTCGACTCAGCAGAAATTCAACACGTTCCTCGGGAGCAGAACACCCGCGCCGACATCCTCTCCAAACTAGCAAGCACCAAGAAACGAGGCGGTCACAAATCGGTCATTCAAGAAATCTTGTCCCAACCAAGTACCAGCCCGACCACCACACCCCTCGACATCAACGCCATTGGAGACGCGGACTGCTGGATGACCCCCCTCCACACCTATCTCAGCACCGGCCGTCTGCCGACCAGCTCTAGCGAGGCCAACGCAACGAAACGACGGGCCTGCTCGTACGTCCTCCTCGAGGGACGACTGTACCGCCGAGGCTTCGCAATCCCACTCCTCAAATGCATAGACAAATCCCAGAGTACGGCCGTTCTAGAAGAAATCCACGAAGGTATCAACGCGCAGCACCTCGGGGGCAGATCCCTAGCGCGCAAGGCCCTACGCGCGGGCTACTACTGGCCGTCAATGCAATCCGACGCGAAAGAACATGTCAAACGGTGCGATAAGTGTCAACGACACGGAGACATGCACCTGGCCCCGCCAACCGACCTCACATCCCTCTCATCTCCGTGGCCATTCGCCTGGTGGGGGCTGGATATCCTCGGACCCTTCCCCCTCGGTTCATACCAGAACAAGTACCTCATCGTGGGAGTCGACTACTTCACCAAGTGGGTCGAGGCTGAAGCTCTGGCCAAAATCACCGCCCACAACATTCTCCGATTCTACAAACGCAACATCCTCGCCAGGTTCGGGGTACCACTCGCCATCGTCACCGACAACGGTACACAATTTACAGACAAAAACTTCCGCGACTTCGTCACCAACCTCGGGACCAAACATCACTTCGCCTCGGTCGAACACCCTCAGACGAACGGCCAGGCGGAGTCGGCAAACAGAGTTATACTCAGAGGACTCAGACGACGCCTCGGAGACGCCAAACGAGCATGGGTCGAAGAACTCCACAGCGTCCTCTGGGCATACCGTACTACTCCTCACTCAACTACAGGGGAGACCCCATTTCGCCTCACGTACGGAACCGAGGCCGTAATACCGGTCGAAATCCGCGAACCGTCCAGACGAACGGAAGCTCCCCTAGACACCGACGACAACGACGGCTCCCTCCGAGAAGAGCTCGACCTCGTCGAAGAAATCCGCGCAGGAGCAGCCCTCCGGGAAGCCCGGCTGAAGCAACAAGTAGCACTTCGCCATAACCACAAAGTCATAAAACGCGATTTTCAAACTGGAGACTTAGTTCTACGCAGAAATCAAAAGGACTCCCACGAGGGCAAACTGGCGGCGAACTGGGAAGGCCCATACCGAGTCCGGGACAAAACGGAACACGGGGCCTATTACCTCGAAAACCTGCACGGTGAACAACTAGCTCGACCATGGAACGCCGCGAAGCTTAAGCGGTACTACAGTTAACACATTGCCCGCGACGACCAATCGTCCCGGCCACTGGGGGGGCGACATGGTACCACCGCACACCCCCGCGTCCACCAACGACCAAAGAAAGCAAGCCCTGCCTCTCGTGTGCGCGGGCAGAAGGCCTTGCTCGGCAGGGAATACCTCGACCGAGGCCCCTCGCCGCCGTACCAAAACAGGCAGGACACCCAGCTCGCGATGGGCCGTCCACGCCCCGGGGAAAACTACCCCCGAAAAGGCCCGGCTACATCCCCGGCCAAACCGGCCAGTCCCCTACACTACCGGTAACAAATTGTCGAGCTAAACACACCGAGCGAACACTTAGAAAATCTACAAGAAATGTCATACACATCAAAGGCATTCGAACAAATACGAAAAACGAGCATAAAACAACATGCAAACAACGAGCGCACACTTAGAAAATCCATGATAAATATATTTAACAAAAGCGGGCACCAGCCCAGTAGTCAATAGTACAAAAACGAGCACGCAGGCCCAAAGCAAAAGATAAACACCGGCACGCAGGCCACAAAACAACGAGCACGCAGGCCCGGCAACCTACACTTCCTCATCAGCTCGGTCAGCAGCCACGGTTTCCTCGTCGGGGATAACGAAATAAGGATCGATCACCCTTCCATCAACGATCTCGTGGTACGGCCCTATCCCGTCCACGACCAGCTCGACACCAGGGTTGGCGACCTGAATCTGCTCGACCGCATTCTTGAACCCGACCTCAACGGCTTCCAGACAATCGCTCTCCAACACCCGGATACGGGCGATCAAGTCAGCACGGGTGATTAAACGCCGATCCCCCTCAGTCTCGTCCTCGGCCGGACGAACAGCGCTGTCCAGAACCTCAGTACGGACCTTCAGCGCCTGCACCTCGGCCGTCGCCGTCCCCAGCTTCTCTTCCAGCGAACTCACCTTCCCCTCAGCACCCTCTGCTCGTTTCCGCTCCTCAGCAACGTCCTTCTGGCTCTTCTCCAACTCCTCGGTGAGCTTGGCCAACCGCGACTGCGTAAAGGTGAGATCCCCTTGCAGTTTGGACAGCTCAGCAGCAGAGCAGCCCTCCTCGTTCAGCACGAGAGCCGTCGTAAACGTCCGCATCATCGCGGCCAAGTCCTCAGCCAGGACACGCCGACGGGCCTCCCGATCAGCCTGGCGAACAGCCTTCACCTCCCCGGCAGAAACGGTGGGGGAACGGGCACCATGAAAATACCCCGGGTGCTGGTGGCAGGGAGGGACGACATAACCTTCCTCGACGGCGCCGACCGTCAGATCCACCACCCGAGGCTCCTCGGACCTCTGCCTCTTCGACACTCCTTGGGACACAGGGGATTGGCTCTCTTGAGGCGACGAGGACGAAGTTTGGCCCCCCTGCGTCGCGACCTCCTGACTGACCAGCTGACTCACCCTCGTCCTCGGGACCCCGGCACTCCTGGCAGCACGCAACTGCTTCACCCGCTCGTCGACAGTAGACATGTTCGCTGCAAAAACAAAGAAATAGGTTAGCGACGATCAAAAACCCCGACAACGAGGGAAAACGAAACATCCCTACCTAGATAATCTAGAGCGGCCGCCCCGGTCGCACAGCCGAGCAAAGTCTTAGTATTTATCAAACGCTTTTTAGTGCGTACGTTCCCCTGGGCATCGAGGATGTACCGACCGTCGGGCGTCACCAGCTTCGACGGGGGAAGTGACCGCACAAAGGCAATTATTTTCAGATAAGCGGCCATGTCCTTCTCCTCGAGGGTTCCCGCCCGGACGATATACCTATCCGTCCCTCGACTGAAATGCTCCGAGGTCCACAGCAGATGTATCTTGGGAAGCCACGCTCGGAACCACTGGCCATCTACCGTGCGCTCGCCCTCGTCAAAGAGAGTGTCCGAGCCGTGCTGCGTGATCGGCTTGACGAGGTAGAACCGACCCTTGAAGTCTTTGACAGAATCACTGTACGCTTTAAAAATTTTGGTCGATTGTTTGAAAGAGACCCATCCGTGACGACCTCGCACCGTCTGCCGCTGCAAATGAAAGATGCGAAAGAACAACGGCACCGTCGGCTCCACCGAGAGGTAGAAACACACCACCTCGAAAGCCCGGATGAAAGCCAGAGCGTTCGGGTGCAGCTGAGACGGGGCAAGACGCAGCCAGTCAAATATCCCCAGATGGAAGGCAGAGAACGGCAACCGGAGCCGAGCTTCTTTAAAATAAAATTCGTACATCGGGAACATCTTCCGCCCATAGCGCGAGCAGATCCGATGGTGCGCTTTCGGGCGATACACCTGCCAGTGTTGCGTTTCTCCTAGCGGCGTGTCCTCGACCGTGGCGTACACGTCGGACGGGTCGACCACAAAACAAGAAGGGATGGTAAGTGGCTCCTCGGCCGCCCACTCCTCGGGCAAGGAGACGCGCCCGTCGTCATACTCCGGGACCTCGGGTTCATCATCTTCAACCATTATCCCCGGCACCAGAGCCGACATCTACACCTGAAAGCAGAGGACCTCGGTGAATTCGATAGCCAGGATCAAATCCACCCTTCCACCGCAAGTCAAGTGAAAGGGCGACAAAGGCCGAGGGGCGGCGGGCAGGCATTCGCTCCCCGCCTACCCTCCTCGGGGATCGAAGAACGACCCCTCAGCCCTTCGGGGCGGCCGTCGGAGAAGATACTTCTCCCCGGGGCAGTCATCAGAGAAAGCCCCCGTCCTCGGGGCATTCATCGAAGAAAAACCCCCGTCCTCGGGGCATTCATCAGAAAAAGCCCCCGTCCTCGGGGCATTCATCGGAGAAAAGCCCCCGTCCTCGGGGCATTCATCAGAAAAAGCTCCTGTCCCCGGGGCATTCATCGGAACTAGCCTACCGTCCCCGGGACATTCATCGGAAAACTCGCCAGACGCGGCGGAACTCGCATCCCTCCTCGGGGCGCCCATCGCGCCCCGACCACACGTCCCAGTCAGACGACGAAAATAAAAGAGAGGGAGAAGAGGAACTCACTTGTAACGGCGGCGGACGGAAGAAAAAGCGAATGGCACGGCGTTGATCGGCGGCGAACGGCGGACGGGCAGAGACGATGAAAGATCAACAGGGAGAAAAGTAGCAGAATGAGCGGGGACCGCCATATTTATAACCCGGCGCGAGGCTCGAAGCGACCCTAGGCTCATTAATGACATAGGTTAGCCGCCCCTACGACCGCTCAACGCAAGACACGTGGAAGCAGCCTGACAGTCGCGTCTCTCCATCTGCCTCCTCCCCGTTCTACCGACGACCGGAGCCCTTCGCACGAGTCCCCCGCTCCAGACATGACGACCTTAAGTCCTCGCTCTTCCCCAGAGCTTCGACTTGGGGGGCTCCTGTTCCGGTGTGGGCCTCACCTCGGCAGGCCCAATACCAAATACGGCCCAACAGGCGAACTGGGCACACCTGGCACACGCCCCTTCGGACGAGCAGGACCGTCCGCCGGGCACAAGCCATCACGCCGCATCCCCTTCGTCGCCCGTCACACCAGACGAGCGAGACTACCCGGGCTCCCTCCGCGGGAGAATAACGTGCTCGGCGCACGTTATCCATACGCTTCCCTCCGCGGGAGAATAACGTGCTCGGCGCACGTTCTCCACGTGCTCCCCTCCGCGGGGACACGTCATCGGCCAACCGCCCACCTCCGAAAGAGCAGGTCAAACCCACTTTCCGGAGACCTAGGAGCGGTTGAACTAGGGCGAAGACCACGTCCTGGTCTTCACTACGCCACGTAAGCCCTAGCAGTCATTAGGGTTGGGCCTGGTCGTCTGGCCCACCTCGAATGACCGTTGGCCCAGCGCTGGGGTCTCTCTATAAATACCCTCTTCTTCAAGAGGGTCAGGTAACTCTTCTTGCCCCCCTTTTCTGTACTATTGCTTCCTCTCTGTCCAACTTCTTACTTGGGCGTCGGAGTGCTTTGCAGGTACACCCCTTCCTCGTTCTTACCTCGGCGAACAGATAACCGTCCGGCGAAGCGTGGCCAGTCCGTGATCCCTCCTGATCAGGTCAGATCAGTTTTGCTTGCATATTAAAAAGTATAATAATATAATCAAAAGACAATCATAAAAGGTCTTTTTAAGTGTTTCTTTTATCTTTTAAATATATTATGAAAGTTGACTAATAATTTTTTAAAAATAATATTTATCTTTTTATTTATTATTTACTTGATTATTTATTAATTTATTTAATTTTTTTTTCAATTTGATAAATAACTTAGTAATTTTAACAAAATTGCAATATATTATAACTTTAAAATCACTGTTAATTTTTTTCTATATAAATTTTTGGCAAAATGTCTCATATGCTTGTAAGAAATGAGTATAGATTTTTTCTCCGGTCAAAGAATATCTAATATTTTCTAAAATCATATTAGAGGTCATTTAAGTTTTTTTTTTAAAGTTGGTTCTTTAATTTATTTTTTTTAACAATTTGATTTTGGAGAGTGATTTCTATATCTTTTTTCTCATATTTTAAATATTTAAAAATGTGTGACTGTTGTATTTCTGGTTGCATTTCATCATTTTTATATCATTAAATATAATTGCATCTATAATTAGCACCTTCACTGTATTAAAAAAGGGTAATGCTACACACATTTGGTAACTTAAATAGTCAAGTTGTTACAAAAAAATTAAATGACCAATCTATTAAAAAAATAGCTTAAAGGATCTCTGATGTAATTTTGCTTATTCTTACCGTTGTAGAGTTTATTTCGAAAGGTTTATGATTCTTTCCTAGTAATTGGCATAACTTCTTTCTTTTCCTCCAACAAAGACTCCATCAAAACATGCTTAACAACTATGATTCATAAGATATTATCATTTGACATCTAGCTCAACCGTGTAATGTATACCTGAAACAAACATATCAATTCAAGGCTCATTTTATTCTTTAACTTTGGGCCAAGATTATTTGGAGTGTTGATATACCTGTTGTACCCCAAAATTTGACCAACCTATTTTCTTAATCTTTGGCTTATGTTTCATTGCATTTTAGCATCTTGCATTTTCATAGCATAGTTCTTACAGGGGATCGAGTGTTTGTTTGTGTCATATCCAAGAAGAGAGCCTTATTGACCACAAGCTCAAGCAGAGGCATTGGTAGAGATTGTTATGTGTGTGTCATCACCATGAAGATATCTGAGCTCCTAGAAAGGAGAGGTGTGCCACAGCAGTATCAAGGAACCATCAAAGGGTTTTCAAGGGGTCCATGAAGATTTATCATTGGTAGAGGCTTGTTGAGTACCTCAGAGGTCATTGTGGAGTGGGAATGGTCACTCAATTCATCTGCACATTCCCTAGGCAAAATGGGTGAAATTAGGGTTTCACTTTTAATATGAATAAATTTGTTTTCGGGAGCAAGACTTGATTCCATGGTCTTCCATATGTCCTAAGGTGTCTGAGGATGAGAGATTGACCATCAATTTTAATTAGAAGAGCTTCAATTGACCAGTCAATTGAAAATCAGGAGATTCGGGGAAAAAGTCAATTGTGCAGTGAAAAAATCAACTCCTTGACCATAAGGAATTTGACCTCAAAGTGTGAATAAAAAATGTTCCTAATGGCATATTGAACTTATCCATGAAGTTTCATGACCATTGGGTCAAGGATTGGGGAGTAATCGGAAAAGTCGGGAATTAGGATTTTGAAAGGGGCAAGACCATAACTTCTTAACCATGCATCCAATTGAATTGGTTCAAAGCTTGTTGGAAAGGTCTTAACAATTCCTACAAAAGTCTCACATGGGTCCATGTGCAAAAAATGAGTAGATTAGGAGTTATGATCAAAATCATTACAAGAGGGGAAAACACTTAGAAAAATTCTAAGTTTTTTTGGCCTTGCAAATCATGTTTTCAGCCAACTTTGAGGAGATTTTTGACCTAGTTCCACTTGGAATATGAAGATCATGAAAACATGAAAGTTGTAGAGATCCATGAGGGCTTTCCAAAAAGTACTGGAAGTCCTTCATAGCCCTTGCAAGTTGAGAGTTATGAATCCATAAAGTTGGGGTCTCCACACTTGAGTGCACCATTTCCACTTTTTCACAAATTCACTTTTCAGCCACTTGGATCATTCTCAACCATTGGATCATGTCTTAATCTGATATTTAGAGAGGATGATGATTATAAAATGCAGAAAGACTGAGAGTTTGAGAGCTTTGCAAGGTAGCAAGCAAGTTGACAATATAATATTCAAGGAAAACAAAGAGGAAAGAGAAACTTTATGAGGAAAGTCTTGCAGCTGCAATGCCCTACAATCTATGCTCACTTCAATCATCTCATGTCCTTTATTTCACTTGAGTTTTTGACCTGCATTGAGCCAAGGAACTGATATGCTCAGCTCCCATACAATCTTGGATAGATTTTCTTCCAAAATTTCCCTCCAAAGGCCAAAACTTCAAATCTGCCCCAATGCTTCTCATGACCTATAAATGGAGGCTTTCTCCCATTGTATACAACACACCAGAGCTATCCAAGAGAATAATAAACTCATAGCTCTCTTCTTTCCTTCCTTGCTTGTAAGTGAAGAGATTTAAAAAAAAAACACCAAAATCCACCACTTCACACTTTTCACACCAGTCCTTGTACCAAACAAATAAACCACCATAAAAACCATATAAACACCCTTAAAATGACCATATGAAGTTGTTTCCATCATTACATTCATCAAAAAATCCATAGATCAAAAAGTCAAACTTCATACCACCATAGTTTGACTTTTGTGCACCTTTCATACCAAATCACTACCTATATCCATTCCTACCATTTTAACACTCAAAACACATCATGTCCATAATACTATAGCTATCCATAATCACAAACACCAGCTGGAAGCTTGTTTACTCAAACTGTCCCAAAAAACTACTTGTTGCTTCAAAGGGAAGAAAACTCAGAGTTTGCTCAAAGGAAGAAGAGGTACATTTCTCTTGCTGCTAGCTTGCTCAAGGAGGTCTACAAGAGGTATGTAGCCATAAGCCTCTTCATTATGCATCATATGTTATGTTTTGTGGCTTGTGAGATTGATTAAACATTGTTATGATAAATGGTGCCTATGCTGTCCAAACCTAGTTAGAAGTTGGATCTGTCAAAAATGTGCATTTTGTTATCAGTGGTATACATGTTATTACTTTTGTAAAAGTAATGTGTTTGATTACATGGAAGTTTATGTTATTGACAGTGTTATGCCAGGTGTGTGTCCATTTAGTATCCAAACTGTTTTAAAATTGTCAACAAGAGAAGCTTTAGGTTAGGGGCTTTAACATTGTTATGTTTGAGATGTATCATTGGTGAAGTTTGAATTTGGATCTGTCTAGCTTATGTGGTTTGCACTATGAACTGTCACTTGATCTGTTTGGTTAAGCACTGTTGTTGAAAATTTGCACATTAGGAGTCTTTGATATTTAGGTTTCATTGCTATTACTTTCTGCTCATCTTGGTTTGTTCAGATATTTTCCACTTGAATTTGTATTGGGGGCTGTCATCTAAAACAGTTTTGATTAAGTTTGACAGTGCATGAACAAACTGTTGCTATCATAAGTTAGTTGGGAGCAGGCCTTTGTTTTTGAGTTTAACTGGTATGTTTGGTTCAGTATGGAGACTGTTGTTGCCAAGCAATGCTCTCATAGCTGCCTCTGTTTAGTTTGGTTCTTGAACTGAGTTTGTCAACTCAAGGTTGTCTGCTATCAAGAGGGGGTCCCTATGTTTAGGTGTTGTGCTTGATCTTGTTGGTTAGGAGTAGGTAGCTAGGTTTGTGATCATGAGTTTTTTTGTCTGTAAAACTTTGAGAGCAGTTTCTTTGTTGCTATGATTATTTGGATTGAACTAGAGTGTTAAGCAATACCAACTGTCCTAAGTCTTGCATTAGGGTTGCCATTGGTTTTTCACATGTCCTTATCATTGGTATCTTTGAAGTGAGTTTATCAACTCCTAGATGCTGACTGTGTAATCTTGCTGCTCATGCTGGGGTATTGGTTTGTGTTTTTGTTTTAACAAATTGAGAACTGTCATCTTTTTTGGTTGTTGGATTTAGTGTGTGAGATTGGTGAGCAAGTTGTTGCTGTCATGAGAGGAGAGGCTTGTTTTCATAAAAACCTGCTGGAGTCCACTGACAGGTTGAGGTTTCCAGCCTTATTGACATAGGTGCTTTGTCCTTTAGCCTGGCTGTTAAGCTTTGTGTATGCTTGAGACCTGAGTTTTTCAATTCAGGTATAGTTGCCATGTTTGTTTGATTAAGTGTTTAGGCTATACTGTCATTTTTCTACATGAGGGTTTTAGGACTTTAAATTGGCCGTGGAAACATGAATTAGTTTATGGTGTTAGACATTATCATGGTTATGCTTGCTGTTAAAACTTTTTCTCATGCTAAGACTTGCTGGTGAGATGGAAGCTGCTCCATCATGTAGGTTTTGAGTGAGTTGGACATTATGCTACCAAAACTGTTTTTGAAGATTGAGTTTGTCAACTCATGCTTGTTGTCAAAATTTGCTCCTCATACTAAAAAACTTGTTTGTGAATTCAGCAACTGTCATGGAAGTAGGTAATAGACTAGTGGTTGGATGATTTGAACATTGTCATGTTCTTTAGCTCATAATTAGGCTGTTAACTGTTTTGGTTTAAGTTTGCTCAACTTGTGCCATTTGAATTACTTTGAAATATATGGTACATTAAGATTTGACTTTGTTATGTGGAGCTCATGATCATTGTTTTTTAAAAACCTTTTGCTCATAACTAAAAATGCCTTTAAAAGTAGTGACTGACATGAAGGTAATGTGATGCCAAACAGTGTTGCTATTTCTGTTTTCAAATCAAACCATTTTGAACTATGTATTTGTGTTGAAAAGCTTCTAATCATGTTGAGTGAGTTTGCTGTTGGAGTTGTGTATGTGTGCTTGCATTAGTAATTGTCATGAAGGCATTGTTTTGAACTAGTGTTTGGACATTGTAATGTCAAACTGTGTTGCTGCTTCTGTTTTCAAACAAAGCTACTTTTGAATTATGTTTCCTGTGTTGAAAAGATCAAGTTTGTTTCTAGGATCCAGTTTTAAAGCAATACCTGTATGTTGTTGTTTTTATAAAAGCACTATTGTGCACATTGCTAGCTTACTGTTAGTTGCTGTTTTTGAGGATTGGTCACCTTTATGCTATTAATTTGATTTGAAACCTCCTACAATCTGTGTATGTATAGGGTCCATTGAGATGGAAGTTTGGATTGATAAGCATATACTATCTTGAATGTTTGTTTTTCACATTGGTTAGATTAGGTTGTTTTGACAAACACCACTTCCATAACTTACAACTTGACAATCACATTTTGACTCATGGAGAAACTGAGCTCATCTCTTTGAGTACAATCATAAGTAAGATATTTGAAACATGTGCAGACCTTTGCTTATTCTTAATCTCATCTGTTTTGGTCCATAACTCCACAAGTGCATTTCAAAGTTCTATTATGCGTGAGCAAAGTGAGCATCATTTGAAAATATGGTTGACACCATTGTAATCCTCATGAAAAATCAAGCAAGTTAGACTAAAATTTCATGGAATTTGGTTGAGGTTTGAGAGAGTTGTGTTGAAATCGTTTTGACACATTTCATTTGTTTTGCCCAAGATATTGCCCAGCCATGCATGCATTTTGGTTTATGTTTTAATAGGGTGGCTTGATACAACAGATGTATCGCCACCCCAGTGGTTGTAACCTTGCCTTGCCATGCCTTGAACCTGAGTTCGACCCCTACCGGGAGCATTTTTACTCATTTTCATTATTTTTCATGTTTTTTAAAATATTTTTCTTTTCCTTTCCATTTATGTTCACACGTGTTTAGTTGTTAGGTTGGCTAAGTTTTGTGCTTGCAGCCCCAAGGTCTTGAGTTCAAGCCTTGGGTGATGCATTTCTTTTTTTAGCACTTGTTTATTTCTTTCTTTTTATTTTCTCTTGTTTTATTTTATTTATTTAAAATTAGTTTTAAATATTATAAAATCCAAAAAAATCATTTCTTAATATTTGGTTGTGTTAATTATTTTTCTTTCTTATTTTTTAATTTTCATTTTAGTTTATCATTTTATTTTGAATTTACAAATTAATGTACTTGATGTTTTGTCACTTGTTCATTACACTTTTTCCTCCCTCTTTTCTTTGTGTATGCATCTTTTCTTTGCATCTCATTTGTTTGCATTGCATGTTGATTTGTTCAAGTCAATTTCGTTTCTTTCCTATTTCATCTGTGATTGAGTTATTTAGTGTTTACTTAGCCTTGTGCCATGATCCTCCTAGGGTTCCTAGTCCCTCCGTTCAGGATGGGAGTAGGAGAGACATTAGGTGTTCAATCCTTTGCATGATAACATTAGGATAGTTTCATTCCCTTTCATCCCAACTTTAGGAGCATTATGCATGACAACTTTAGGGTCCAGTTTTCCCTTAGTCTGTGTATTTCTCTTCTCATCTCCTAAACAATTCAAAACACCTAATAAAGGATAATTTGTGTTGTACGCTACGAGCCTTAAGTATTTGAGAAATGATAGTTGGGGGGCCTCCTCTCAACTGTCTAGAGTGTTTAGCGTATGCCCTTTGGGCGATATGCGACGCATTCGCTCTCGAGTCATAGTCTTTAGTGCGACATGAGTTTCAAACCATAACTCAATTCACTTCTTGTCTTAAAAAAAACACAAAACAAAAACCTCAAATCTTTTTATCCTTCGGGATCTTAATTGGAAAATCATTTTTATTGAAAGACTGTTGTTAGGCTTTGATCCTACCGCAAACAGGCATCGTCCCTAACTGCTAGAACTAAGTTTAACCCTACTCGGTTTAAAACACTTGAACCAACCTGTGGTCGTGTCAGCCCGAACTACGTTTGCTCGGATTTCTCGTACCAGACGAGGATACGTAGGCAGAAGACGACGATGTCTTGGCGAGCAACCTTCCCCCACCTTCATCCTTAGTTTTCTGAACTACGTTGACTCTGACTTCCCCATTGCACGAGGGAATACATAGGCATAGAGCGGCGATTCTCTATCGAGTCACTTTTCTTTTCTTTCGTCCACATGAGCCTTTAGCATAGATAGATTTACACCCTTTTAGATTAGACAACAAGCGTGGATCCCGTCGAGTACGACGGACGTGAGGGGTGTTAATACCTTCCCCTTGCGTAACCGACTCCCGAACCGGAGATTTGGTTGCGACGACCAGTCTTATCCCTTTTTCGTTAGGTTTTCTCCGATCGTTTTCTTTCCCTCTCTTTGGGATAAATAACGAACGGTGACGACTCTTCTGTCTTTGCCGACCCCTTCTTCGCAGCGATGCGACAATACCACTATCAAAATCTATGATTTCTTGGAGGCTTATGATGGATAAGATCCCCACAGATGATGAATTAAAGCAAATAAATTGTTACATAGTAAGCAAATGCATCTTTTGTAGGGAAGCCGAAGAAATTTCCTAGAACTTACTCTTTAATTGCCCTTGTGCCAAAATAGTATGAATCTGGTTCTATAACACTGCTAGAAATATTAACCCTCCTTCAACTCTTGAAGCTGGTGGATTGCATACACCTTAAATAAAACACAACTTGTTATATTCAGAACAGAGTGTCTATAAGACCTCTTTTGGAAAAGACTCCCTATGAATTATGGAGGAACAGAAAGCCCAACATTTCTTATTTTCATCCTTTTGAATGTATATGTTATATGTTAAACACTAAAGAGAATCTAAACAAGTTTGATTCTAAAGCACATAAGTGTTTCATGCTTGGCTATTCTGAACGCTCTAAAGGCTACATAGTATACAATACTGAAACACAGATTGTGGAGGAATCTATACATGTTAGATTTTATGATAAGCTTGAAATTCAAAAGCCAAAGCAGTTTGAAAGTTCTGTAGATAGAGAAGTAATTCTCACAGACTCTGAAGGCTCAGAGGCAGAAAAGGTTCAAGTGAAAGAGCCAGAAGCAACACCAGATGCAACTCCTTTGGCTACTCAAATGAACAACTTGAATATTTCTAAAGAATCAATTGTTAGAGGATCATCTTCCAGAATCAAGGCCTCTCACCCAGAGGATGTAATAATTGGAAAGAAGGATGACCCTATAAGAACAAGATCCTACCTCAGATCATCTGAAGCGTCATTATTTGGTTTGGTGTCAGTTATTGAACAAACTTCTGTGGATGAAGCTCTGCAAGACAATGACTGGATAATTGCCATGCAAGAAGAGCTCAATCAATTCACAAGAAATGAGGTTTGGGATTTGGTTCCAAGACCAAAAGGATTTAACATAATTGGAACTAAATGGGTCTTCAGAAACAAGTTGAATGAAAAAGGAGAATTTGAAAGAAACAAAGCAAGGCTTGTTGCTCAAGGTTATAGCCAGCAAGAAGGAATTGACTACACAGAGACTTATGCTCCTGTGGCAAGGTTAGAGTCTATTCGTTTACTCATTTCTTTTGTTGCACAAAATAACATCACTCTATATCAGATGGATGTTAAGAGTGCCTTCTTAAATGGGATTATAGAAGAAGAAGTTTATGTTCACCAACCTCCTGGTTTTGAAAGTGATAAATTTCCAGAACATGTTTTTAAACTTAAGAAATCTCTTTATGGTTTAAAACAAGCTCCCAGAGCTTGGTATGAGAGATTAAGTAATTTTCTTCTGGAGAAAATTTTTATCAGAGGCAAAGTGGACACAACACTCTTCTGTAAAACATTTAAGAAAGATCTGTTAATTTGTCAAATATATATAGATGATATTATATTTGGATCTACTAATGTTATGCTGGGAAAGGAGTTTGCTCAGTGTATGCAGGCTGAATTTGAGATGAGCATGATGGGAGAATTGAGATTCTTTCTGGGAATTCAAGTCAACAGACTCCAGATTGCACTTACATTCATCAGACTAAATATGTAAAAGAGCTTCTGAAGAAGTTCAACATGACTGATAGTAAGTTAGCAAAGACTCCAATGCATCCAACAAGCACTCTTGGTAAGGAAGAGGTAAGTAAGAAAGTAGACAGAAACTCTACAGAGGTATGATTGGATCTCTTCTATACTTAACTGCTTCTAGACCTGACATTTTATTCAGTGTATGCTTGTGTGCTAGATTCCAATCAGATCCTAGAGAATCACACTTAACAGTTGTTAAGAGGATTCTAAGGTATCTGAAAGGTACTTCTAATGTGGGTTTGTGTTACAGAAAATCTAATGAATTTAAACTAGTTGGATTCTGCGATGCTGATTACGCTGGAGACAGAGTTGAAAGAAAAAGTACTTCTGGAAGTTGTCAATTTCTGGGAAGAAGTTTAATCTCCTGGTACAGCAAGAAACAACCTACAATTGCGCTGTCAACCACATAAGCAGAATATATTGCTGCTGGATGTAGCACACAGATGCTCTGGATGAAAAGTCAGCTAGAAAACTATCAGATCTTTGAGAGTAATATTTCTATATTCTGTGATAATACTTCTGCTATATGCTTGTCTAAAAATCCAATTTTACACTCTAAAGTTAAGCATATAGAAATTAAACATCACTTCATCAGAGACTATGTTCAGAAGGGTATTATAAAATTAGACTTTGTTGATACAGATCATCAATGGGATGATATTTTCACAAAACCCCTTGCTGAAGACAGGTTTAAGTTTATTCTGAAAAATATTGGTATGGAATTTTGTCCAGAATAATATTTATCAGAAGCAAATTTCTCAGATGCAAAATGTTTTAAACTATGAAGTATTTCATCTGTCATTTATTTAATTTCTTGAATTATTATTTCTGTGTGTATATGAACTAACAAGTCTCAGAGGATCTGAATGTTGGCTAACGTTTCATTTCTTAAAGACGTTTCAGAAGCACATGCAAGCAAACACGTGTCACTCTAGATTCTGAAAAGATGGAGTGCACAATACTGAAGAGACGTTTGAGGTACTGCTTAAATAGTTGGTTTCTCATTTTCCCCCCAATTGTCAGAATCATTAATGGTTTGAAATGATTAATTTCTTTTTATTAAATGCCATTAAATGCTAATTGTGTATGTGTTGAACGTGTGACCTTTTGTGTGCCCTAAATTTCTTCTATAAATTCCACAAATCTCAACATTTCACACTTTTCACTCTCACAAACACTTATGTGCATTTCTACTTGTTCTTTTGTCTTCATCTAAACCCAAAACCCAAAATTGTTCGTAAACCTATTTCTTCAACATCTTCAACAATGACTACTTCATCTTCAACCTCAGCTCAGTTCCAATCTACAATGGTTGTTGTTTCTTCTTCAAACATGAGTGCTGTCCCTTTTAAGGAACCAATGAGAACTCTTTTAACACCAGTTGATAAGCTTGAAGTCTTATGTGAATCAATGGTGGAATTTGACTCCTTGGCTGATAATGCTTTTGATTTGCGTCCTATCATTGATGCTCAAGGCTGGGTGAAATACTTTGATAGATTGTTTGGACCAGTTTATCCACATTTAGTGAAAGAATTCTGGATTCACGCATCTGTCTACCCCAAGTTCATAATCTCTTCTATTCTGGGAAAAGAGATTATTATAACTGAAGGTTTGATCAGAAAACTCAATGGGTATGAAGAAACTGATGGAGTTTCTCATCTGCCAGCTGGGCGTGTTGACATGGATGAAGTTTATGCTAAAGTAATTTCATCTGGACAAGCTTCCAACAAGTTCAAAGATCTGAAACCTGAATACAAGATTTGGGCCAAGATTTTTCTGGGCTGTATAAACCACAGAAAATCCACAAACTCTCCTGACTATGTTAACAATGAATAAATTTACTTCATGTACTGTCTGAGTCAGAGTACTAAAGTGAATCTGCCACACATTCTCTTCATGCATCTGTGGAATCACATTAATGCATCTAGAGAATCTGTTAAGACTAAGGGTCAAAAGATCAGAACTTGGATCCCTTTTGGAAGATTAATCTCAGGCATTCTGACTGAGAATGGTCTGGTAGCTCATCTACATGAAGCTGAAGTGAAAGAAGAACTTGCTTCAATTATAGGAAAACCTTTGAATGGGAAGAGTCTCCAAAGGATGAGAGTTGTGGATGAACTCACAACTGCTCCTACTAAGCTGAATATTGCTGAAGTCAGTCAAAGGAGGATTCCAATAAATGACTTTCCTATTTTTGGTGCTGAGGAACGTAGAGACGCAATTCTTCAGTACATTCAGTTGTGCAAGGCAGATGGAACACTTGTACCTGCTAATATTCTACTACGTGTAAGAGAACCAATCCCAAATGTTTATGAGGAGAATATGAGGAAGAGAAGACAGTTAGAGGTGGAAGAAGCTGTTGATCAGAAGAAATAGAAAACTGATGACAAACCATAGAAGATGATGAAGAGAAAAGCTTATGGAGAAGCTTCATCTGTGAAGGTCAAGCGTGTCAAGAAAACAGGTACTAAATCATCTTTACCTATTATTTCTGAAATTGCAATAGAATTATCAACAGTTAGCTCTATTCCTGAACCCACTCTTTCTCAAACTCAAACCACTTCTTTTCCATCTCAATCCTCTGAACAACCAACAAATAGTGAACCCATTACATCTGATCAACCTGAACAACCAAAAGTCTCTGAATCACAAATTCCAACTGATTATGTTCCCACTAAACTAATACCTTATAAACTCCCAGAATCCAGTCAAACAAAATCTGCACCACAACAATCATCTGACATTCCTCCATCAGAACCACAAACAACAAAACCAGCAGAACCAACTCCAACACCACAAGAACCTTCTCCACAACAACCTGAACTTCAACAAACTTCTGTACCTGAACCAATACCATCTGAACTTATTGTATCTGAACCACCAAAATCTATACCTTCCAATCCACAACCTAATCCTCAACCAGAACAACCCAAAACTACTGAATCATACATATCTGATTCTGAGGTTCTGGATATACAACCCCTCAAAATTATGTTTGACGTATCTTTCACATCTTGTCCCTTATTTACCTCATCTGATTCAAATGAATCTGATGTTCACCCAGAAGTAAGCACACCCCCTCTCTCAGAGGATATGAACCAAAACAACAAGATACATCTACTTCATCTGATGCTATCATTCCTAAACCCACTCCAAAACCTAAACCAAGATCATCAGCTTTTGTTCCATACTTTGATGATCCAAGAGCTGTCATTCCATCCATACGCAGAATAAACCATTCTTTCATCTCATGCATGCTCAATAAAAACCACCATATCCTCATCCTCTATTTATTATCCAACATTAACCATACCACCCTCACCAGTTCAATCCAAGCCATCCATTCTGGAAGCCTTTCTTAAACATAAACCAAGGCTAAATGTTGATATTTTATTTGCTAGTTTTATGAAAGAAATAAGGATGAGTTTAGACTCTATGAAGAAGAGATGCCTTTCAACCATGAATTCAGATGAATCTGATGCTATTTGGAATAACTTCATTTCTAGATTCAACACTGTTGCTTCAAATCTGAAGAGTGTCTGCTCTGATGATGCAAAGATTAGATTTGTTGAGACTGCCAGAACCATGTTATGGAATATGAAAAGATCTCCAACTTTGCTTCTTGAGGATGTACCTTCAAATTTTGGAGTGTATGCTACTTTTGAGACTATTGAAGGATCTGCTTCTGAAGTCATTCTGGAAGAAAATCCTTTAGCTCTGATGATTGTGGACAAATCATCTGAATATGTGCTTCCAGAATCTGCAACTCCAATGGATATTGACTCTGCTCATACTCCTGCATCAGAATCTGCTCCGTCTACTTCTTCTGAGATTAAGAAAGAGAACCCAGACTTAGAAGACAAGATTGATGTGCTGGAAGCTGGTCAATCTGAGATAAAGTCATGGATGACAAGGCAAGATTAGAAGACTGACAATATTGAGAAATGGATGTCAAGCAAGAAGAATCTTCTTCTGAGATCACTCACCTTCTGAAGATGCTTCTCTCCAAACAATCTTAGATTTATGTTTTCTTTATCTGATGTTTGAGCACTTGTTTTGAATTTCTCATCTGATAAGTCTGAATATTTTGAATGAATGAATCTGAATGTTTTCTCTATATGATTATATATTTTCTCTCTGTTTTCTTTTATTTGTCTTTAAAAGTTTTCTTTTTGATTATGACAAAAAGGAGGAGAAAATGAAATTTTGACTGTTCAAATAAACTTTACCTGAATGAAATTCAGACATATCAAATCATAACTAACATGAAATTTTTTGGTCTTTCATAACTTAATGATAAATCTGACAAAATTCTTTAAAGTAACTCTGAGATCCCCAGATCAAGGTTTAACCAATCAGGCTCTGATTCTGAAATGTTCATCCAAATCAAGCTCTAATTTTGAACATTCAGGCTCTGATTCTAAAAAGAATACTGTAATACCCCAAATTTTTCCCTAAGATTAGTCGTTTCATCTTGCATCCCATTTCATTTTGCATTGCGTTTAAACTAACCACTAACGGATTGTGCAGTTGTTTGATTGTTGCAAGAAAATATCATGTGGCGCGCTCTTTTAGTTTACAGGGTTTCTAGTGCCATTTTGAATGAATAAAATAGCACAATTGGCAAGAGACCCTGTGTAAGGAGTTGTGAGTGTGAGAGGTTGAGAGTTCGAATCCCACCTTCTTCACTTTTTGTTTTGTTTCTTTTATTTTTATTCTAACTTTTCTATTTTCATAAAAAAAAATATAACAAAAATAGTTTTTTTTAATTATTTAATTATTATTTTCGTATTTTATTTAAATTATTTTTTAAAAAATATTATTATTTTTTCACTTTTTTCCATATTATTCATAAAAACATCCAAAAATCATAAAATTAAAAATATTAGAAAAGATTTTATTCTTTTAAGTTTGTTTTAGTTTGTTTTTTTAGCTTTGACTAATTATTTAAGTTGGGCTTTAAAGTGGGCATTAGGTTAGAGTTAACCCTAATTTGTTACCTATATAAACATGAGTTGCATTTGATAAAAGGAAAGGAGACGAAAGAGAAAAACGGCAGCCGTTCTCACGATTTATCAGAAGAGGGAAAATAGCTTCATCATCGCCAGAGGACGAGCATCAATACCTCCATCAAATTTCATCACCGCCGATCGGCCAAAAGGTATGAGTTTTAAAATTCTGAGTTTAGTAAGTAATTATTTAGATAATTAAGAGAATAACTATTAATTAAAAATATATTTTTATTAACTTTCACAGTTCTCTTCTTTAGAATAAAACAAAAACTAAAAAAAACAGTTTTTTAGTAAAAGACAAACTTTTAAACTATTTTTTAATTAGCGTAAGTTACTTAACCCTTTTTTTTCTCTTAAACAAAAAAAATAACATTTTTTGAAAATTAATACTAATATTTTTAAATTAAACTTTTGCTAATCAACTTTTTTTTTAACACTAAACCTTTTTTTTAATATTTAGGCTAGAGCAATTTTTTAAAATTAGAATTAAATTCTTTTTAAAAAAAACTAAATCTTTTTTAAAACTAAGATTAAAATTAAACTAAAACTTCTTTTTTTAAAAAATTAAAATTGAATCTTTTTAAAATTAAAACTAAAACATTTTTCAAATTAAAACTAAGACACTTTTTGAACATTTGACAATTAAACTCTTTTTTTTATATAGTAAAATTAAACATTTTTTTAAATTTAAAACAAAAATTCTTTCTTTTTAATTAAGACAAAAATCATTTTTTTTCAAAGTTAAAACCGAAATCTTTTTTTAAGAAATAAAACAATATCAAATTAGCAGCTTTCTCTTCACTATCTCATTATCCGCTTTATTTCTGTCTAATCCTATTAACATTCTCCGATTTTTTTTCCAGCTGATTGAGTTTAACTTCATTTATCATTAGTTAAATATTTCATTATCATATTTGTATTTTGTTCCATGGATGTAATTTACGCGAGGCCATGGTCGCGGTTTTATTTTATCTTTCTTTTTTGGGGATTTGTAATTTACGCGAGTGATCGTCGCGATGCTTTCTTTTACCGCTTTCTTTATTTTTCCGCACTTAGTGAATTCAAATTGGCTTATGGTACCACTCAGAGTTGGTGATAAAGCTGAAGTTGTCTGTATTGCAGAAACCAAGTTGTATTGTCAAATTAATTTGTCCGCTATAGTCTACAGATTGCAAGGCTCAAGAAAGACTGAGATGCTTTATGGATATCTACTCTCAACGGCTCTAATAGTATAGAATCTCTTGAAGACTTAAAGGTTAAACATGTTACACATTGGATTAAGATCTTCAAGTGTATCTATCTTCAATGACTTTTGTACTATAGAGTAACAACAAAAACTCTTGATCAAGTTACCTCTTCAACGGCTAGTTTCTGAAAAGGCTATAAGTATGGCTAAAGGTTCAAACTGAATCTCTAACAAGGATCTACAAAAAGAAGGAGTAAGAAGATTAACAATTATCAACTCAATGTATATGCATATTTTTCTGATGTAGGTTGTAATTGCAAAAGCCTTAAGATTTCTTACACATTGTATCATGTACACCTTGTTCTCTATTCTGCTGAGCTTGTTCAGCAGTTTAGGTAAAAGTCTCGTGTCATTGAGATACAAACAAGGAAGTCTCAAGCCAAGATGTTTGAGCCATATAAGTCTCTTTCTATGTGCTTGAGCTATGAAAGTCTTAATCAAGTGGATTCATTGAGCAGAAGTCTTGTATCATTGGGATACGAGCAAGAAAGTCTCGAGCCAAGATGCTTGAGCCACGAAAGTCTCTTGCTATGTACTTGAGCTGTGAAAGTCTTAATCAAGTAGATTGATTGAGCAAGAAAGTCTTGAGCTAGTGTGGCTTGAGCACGATAGCTCGGTTCATAAAATTTGGAGCAGTAAGTCTTAGCCAGGGGAGGTGCAAGTGGAGGCTCGTTTCATGGAACCTTATGTAACACCCCACTTTACCCCATACGCGTATTATAGGAATATTATAGAAAATACATCAGAGTTCTAAAATCAGTAGGATGTCACATTAAGTCACTTTCTTCTTTTCAAATAAACCAGTAGCTATCTAGCTTTCAATTAAACAGCGGAATAAAAACAATGTTCAAATATAATCTCCACAACCGGTGATTATACATTATTAACCCAACAATTAAAAGATACGTAACAATAAATCAAGAAAATAAGTCAATTAAACATAATCACGTCATCCTATGTTACGTATCAGAGCGATTCCTAAGACTCGATCGAATAACAACACACTCCAAGCACTACTCAGGTACCTGGTCATCTGCACTCCCCAAGGAGCACAGACACAATAAACAGAAAAGGAGTGAGAACTACATTCAATAAATAAGCGGTGAAATACACATGCTAAGGAGTAGTTACACACCATACAGACAATCATACACATATAACACACATACACATGCCACATCAATTACTCGACATCAATAGCCCACATTCAATTACAATTATGCAATATGACTCACTAACTCGACACAATGCATGTGGTACCAACACAAATACATACGGTTCACCTTAGAACCCGATTCCCGTCAGAATCCAGATAAGTCGTATGCGTTCCTTTGAACTACAACTTATCTCCACAACGACTTCCACATGAAGTCCGGATGAAACTAGGCACCCATCATGGATTCCCACCTAGCCATCTCCACAAGACACATGACATGAAATGCATGACAACACAATTATGCAATATAATAATTCAAGCATAATTCACGATCACTAATGATCTACACGAGCCATCCGCTCACTGTAATCCTCTCGGGAATTACCACCATCGTACAATACTGTCCACATTCGACAATCATGGCTCACACTCATCAAAACACACCCATAAGGGCACATACATAACATTCCAAATTCTATGGATTTAATTCATTACTAATCTTCCCTAAGTTCATTTTAGTCATATTAATCCTACCGGTTAAACGGAGTTGGTTCCAAGCGAACACTGGACAAAAATCACAAAAATTGGGGAAAAGTCATCCCAGACTGTCCATACGCGTACCAACAGGGTCCATACACATATTGCCTGCTGTCGTACGCGTATCAGCCCTACCTTACGCATATGTCCAGAGGCTTTTGCCTCCCAAAAACCCCTCAGAGTCACCCCATACGCGTATGACTACTCCCATACGCGTATTGCCCAAGCCCATACGCGTACCATATGCGTATCACCAGATGGTCGTGCTGGCACTGGGGACAGGGCACGTCTGCTATGCATACCGCCCTTGGTAAGTCCCCCATACGCGTAGTGACACCCCTAATACGCGTATGACCAGCAGATCTGTCAAAAAACTCAGATCTCAACATTCTCACGAGTTCCCTCTCAAGATTCATCATTCTACCTTCTCCTTCATCCTAATTCTCAGATTTTAGATCGATTCCATTAATCATATCTTCTAATCTATCAAGATTATAATTGTTAGGTCTAGTTTCGATTATGGTTAACCCATTAGTTCTCAGATCTATTAACTGTCAGAGCTACCTACAGCATCAGTGAATTTTTACACGAATTTTCGTATCAACCCCAAATTCATACACACAACATCACATAATAATCATTCAACAATAACAGCAAATTTGAGGGATTCATCATGTTACGAATTTCAGATCAAGAAAACCAAAACAAACATAAATCCTATGAGAGAAAGGACCTCTCACTACCCTCTCATGTTAATTCATCCATATTGAAATCCATTCTCCCCCTTACCTTGGATTTGAGATCTTTCTTGACAACAATGGAGATAACTGGTTCTTCTGCCCTAGCTCTCCTTCCTCAGTCTTTTCCCTCTTTCACGTGTTAACTGTCTAAACCCACTAATACTCTCTAAACCCTCTTAATTAGGTTTTAATTCATTTAATTTAATTAATAATAATAATAATAATAATAATAATAATAACCATAATCCTATTAATATTATTATTACCAATAATTGAATTAATAACATTAATAATCATAATGCTCTTAATAACTTATCCCTTATTCTAGGTCCACATTACCCCAACTAAGGTCATCTCACTCCTGTTATTAACCTCGTACCCTTATCAAAGTCATCACAACCAAAATGCACACAACGAATTATAAAAAGACTAAATAATTCAAAATGGGGTGTTACACCTTGAACAGAAGTCTTGGGGCTGGGGGGCTTGAGCCGAAATGCCTAGTACATAGAATTGGAGTAGTAAGTCTTTGAAGGTGTGAAAAGTACACAAGAAGGAGGGTTGAATTGTGTTTCGCCTTTTCTTTGATTTAACTTCTGATCAGAGTTTTAGAATCAGAACTGGTGTTCAGATTCTGTTTTAATTCATTGGCAGCGGATATAACAAAAGTAAGCAAATAACAGCAGAAGACACAAAAGATTTATCATGGTTCCTCCCCTAACTGAGAGTACTCCAGTCCCTTTGCCTCACAAGACATTTTCATTATAACCACTTCATGATTAAAATTGCTTATGCTTCTGTATAAGTCTTTTACACTTGCTCAGACCAACTGTTTGAGACTTTCTTGCTTAGATCATATGTCTAAGACTTCTGCTCACATCCTCTAACCGAGCCACCTGCTCTTCTGGCCATCCAGACTGAGACTTCCTTGCTCAAGCAGCACTTGAGACTTTCTGCTCACTTCCATCAGACAAAGACTTTCCCTTTGCTCAATCAGCCTAGTTGAATAAGACTTTCATATCTCAAACACTTAAGCAATGAGACTTATGTGGCTTAAGCATCTTGGCTTAAGAATTTTTGCCTGAATCCCAATGAGACAAGACTTTTGCTCAAGTACATAGCAAGAGACTTTTATCTAAACTACTGAACAGGCCTAGCAGATAGAGAATAAGGTGTACATGATACAAGTATCAGAGGTACGGGAAATTACCATAACAAAGACCCAAAACACTTAGGATTTCTAAGATATATAATGTTTAAGAAATATTAAGGCTTTTACAATTACAACCTACAGACAAAAAATATGCATATTAGAATAAAGTTGATAATTGCTTGATATTTCTACTCCTTCGTCTAGAGAATCCTTGTTCTTTTTTTCAGTAAGAACCTTTAACCATATTTATAGCATTTGTAGAAAACTAGTCATTGAGGAAGTAACTTGATCAAATGTATTTGTCTTTTCCCTATAGTACAAGAGACGTTGAAGATGGATACACAACAGATTCTGAATCCAGTGTGTAACACGTTTAACCTTTGAGTCTTCAAGAGGTTCTCATACAGATAGAGTCGTTAGAAGTAGTCATCCATAAAGCATGTCAACTTTTCTTAAGTCTTGCAATTTGTAGACTCTGACTGACAATTTGATAAGACAATACAATTTGCTTTCTAAAGTACAGACAACTTCCAGCTTTATCACCAACCCTGAGTGGTACCAGATTCTGATATACAATTTCCAAGTGCAGTGACTCGTCTAAATACTGGACCTTCAGCATCAGTGTCTGCGCCAAGCCACACCAGTAAACGTTCTTCAGATTTTTCCACCAGAAGCTAGCAATGAAGCAACTCCCAAGTGTGTCTAACTAAAACATATTCTGATTATTTATGTACAAGAACAAGAACCTGCATAAATAAAACACACATCTAATAAACCAGTCCTCTTTCAATACTTTTGTTATCATCAAAACTAAAAGAGAATATGTCATGAACAAATCTTGTTCTAACAATCTCTCCTTTTTTGATGATGACAAACACAAGTATTTAAAGGACAATGTTGGGCATTTAACTTTCTCTGCAACATCAGGGTATAAGGTTTGTAAGCTCCCCTTGAGTCTGATAGTTCAAAGCTGAGTTCTATTGACTCTAACACTAAGAACTATTTTTTAAGAAAAAAATAAATGAGTCTTCTTAGTAACATCAGAGTTTGAGGTTTGTAAGCTCTTACTCAGCACTATGTACAAGAAGGTTAAAATATGTTGCCCTTTTAACTTCCTTTAGCAACACCAGAATACGAGGTTTGTAAGTTCCTTCTAAGTCTGATAGACTAAGTCTGAGGTTTGTAAGCTTTTTCTTAGTTCTATGTACAAGGAAGTTAAAATATGCCCTGGGCTAGGTAACCAAAACAGAAAGTAAATAACAAAAATAAATTACCAATATGTACAACTGAGTGGGTACTCAATGGGTTCATTTTCCACTTAAATACTTACTATTATTTCTCCCCCTTTTGTCACATAAAAAAGAAAGAAATAAAAGAAGGAAAAAGAAGAAAAGAAGGAAAGGAAAAGTATAGTCAGGGGTGCTTTATCGTATCCGCAGGAATTATACGAGAATATTTGATGCTTGCCGTTCAATATTTTAGTGACCTAAGTAAAGGGGTTTTCAAATGGTTTCTATTTGGTAACATAAGTTTGCAAGAAGTAAAACAAGCTAAAAGTTGGTTCTTGTTTGATAAAAAGCATGCCAAGATTAGGTTTCACTAATCCGTCTTAAACGTATCCAATCAATTGAATATGTGAACTTAGTTTCAACCAATATAATCGCGTATCCTCGCAAAACCGTTTATCTCTAAAGCGATTTCATGAATAATTGTTTCGACTGTTAAATGATCTCTCGAAATAACACCCAAAACAATAATCGTTAAGATCAATACAGTGCAAATATCAACTTCCAAATCTATGTCTAGAGTTTGTTAGTTGATAGATGAAGAAATTAGGTCAAGACTTGAAAAGTTTATATCTAAAGCAATCCAAACCATAAATACAACAAAATATAGCAAATAACTTCATCTATATTGATCAAAGCTTTGTTCACATACAAAAGATTAAAATAAATACATAAAATCAGAATTAGCTACCTCTAATCTTGACACAAAAGGGGTTTAGCCACCCATTTCCATGGTAGCTTGAGCAACAAGTTTTGGAAGAAGGTTAATCAACATCCAAGTCGAAAAATTGAGATTGGATGGGAATCCACATTCTTTTGGTGAAAGATGGCCAAGAGATGATGAAAATGGGAGAACTAGGGTTTTCTTGCTGAAAAATATGAAGTTCTGAAAAGGTATCAAAAAGTGGCATGGACTAAAAAGTGGTCTCAAGTACTTATAGCCATGTTGCTGCTCTTCCACATTCGCACTACGAACATTTTATTCGCCTAGCGAACAACCAAATGTGGCACTTAAAGTGCCTTTATACAGTTAAACCGCCCTGAGACATTTCTTCATGTTCGCTGTGCGAACAGTCCTTCGCACTGTGAAGCCTTCGCCAGCAACTTCACACAGTGAGTTTCTATTCAAATACCTACTGCCTCAAGTCTGAGACCATTCGCTAGCACTTCGCTACTTCTTTGCTCCAGAGAACCATTCGCTAGCTTCTTCGCACAACGAGTTTTGGTCCCTTTCTCCTTTGTGTGAACAATATCAAGCTCCTAGGGGTCTTCACTGGCAAGTTTGTTGTGCGAACTTGTTGATGAATTTTCTAGGGAAGTTCGCTAGAGCTTCGTACGACAAACTTCATGATGATTTTCTGCTGCCTTGGTTTCCTTGTCAATATTCTTGTATCTTACTCTTCACTTGTTTTGTGCCTAATTCCTGCACAATAGCACACAAATCAAAGCAATGAAGCATATCATCCAAAACATAAATGATTATAATCTATTTATCCATAAAAATAATGAAAGATACCAACATTTGATAGAGCAATAAAGCAAAGTTTGGCATCTAAAAACTCTCCCCAACTAGATTTTTGCATGTCCTCAAGCAAAGTATGCCTCTCATTTCAAACAAGAGGATTTACTCAAGACTAAAATTCACCCAAGAATGGATAAAATGGCTCAAACACAAAGAATGCAAACAAGAAATGGTTTCAACTGTTGAGAATCAAACAATGCGCAAGAACTAAATTCTTTAAACAAATATTAATCCATGCATCAATCAACAACTAAGTTTTTCATGAATGAATCACTCTATCTCTCCTCTTCGAATAAGGATTGAAGAAATTACACGTTTGCAATGCGGGGAAAATTTCACTCACCTAACAAACGATGCCAATAATAATCCAATTCATACAACATCTAATAATCAAAAGTGAAAATCTGGAAGCAAAAAGATCACTAAGGTCTTTAAGGTTGTAGCTTGGTCGGGTTCACAAACAAGGGGCATTTCTAAGGCCATTGAAACGAAATTGCTGATGCAAAAGAGACATTCACTTTACACGTCATTTACACATCCCAACTTCATTCACTATTTGTTTCTCAATTGCAAACCTTCACAAACTTTATTTCTCACACTTATTCATTCATTATTTTTCTATCACCAACTTATATTCCTATCACCGAATTAAGCAAACGGTTAAAGATGGCGCAAATTAATGAAAAAGCTAAGTTAACCGCGATTAAGGTAAGGAACATAGATCAATCGAATCCAATTTATTCTATAAGAACGAATTAAGCAACCTAAAATTATAAAACAAATTAGAAAGGAATTGAATTAAATCAGAATGTATAATAAAACCTCAAAGGATTACGGAAATCGAAACCGACAGATTTCCCCTCGGGATTAGTTCACCATGGAATATGTGAAAGCAAAAGAAAATTCGTAAAAGCTAGGGTAAAAATTACTGTAGCACGGAAGCAAACCTTATAAACAAAATAAGGTTGGTATTACACACTCAACTGGGTCGGAAATATAAACCAGGCTCAATAGGGATGACCTAAAACAACTACATTATTACAGTCAGAAACTTCAACAAATTATTCGAGATTCATGCAATCTGAATCAGATTCTTCGCATAATATAAAAGTTGTAGATCTTTTTCTTAACTTTCCAACGACTAATAGAATGCCTCGATCCGGTTCCTGTAGCTCCAGTTATAATTTTTTTATTAAAAGCTGCTAATGCTGAAAATAACAAACGAAAATCAAATAAGGCTAAAAATAAATTGAATTGTAAAAACATCATAAAATAGCAAAATAAACAAACCAAACTATAGAAATTCTTCAGTCTAAACATAGAGGAAGGTGCATCAAAATGCACTGATCAATCAACACCTGACGAACGTGGCGCCATGTGACGACGAATCGGGTACTTATACCTCCATCAATACCGGTCGTACCCTCAATTTGGACCCAGATCATGGTTTCATTTGAGACTCATCTGATCCCCCAACAGAGTCATCGCAGAGTTTTCTGCCTACAGGGTGGCCCCCTATAGACGAAGATGGCTGCTGAGTCAGAAAGTCTGAATCGAATTTCGGCCTATGTGGCTGAAAACAAAAGAAAAGCGGTACTCGGAAAAGAAAAATACGGAGATGTCGCAAGTGAAACATGCACAAATGGCCGACAAGGCCAAACAACAGCTTCGGAAAGCCGGAGGCTCGAGTACATCTATGACGATGACCCTTTGGGGTTCGAAAGGAACCCAACCTGTGATGTACAGAAAATACAGGCTCAAGACCCCCTGGAAGAGATCGATATGGGGGAAGGGGACACCAGGACACCTACATACGTGAGCACCAAGATTGGCTCGAGGATGAGAGCCAACCTGATCGAGATATTAAGAGAGTACAAAGAGTGTTTCGCCTAGGACTATGCCGAAATTCCAGGGCTAAGTCGGGAGGTTGTGGAGCACCGCCTGCCCATCCAACTAGGGAAGAAACCAGTCAAGCAGCAGCTACGTAGGTTCGCCCCAGAAGTGACGCTGAAAATCAAGAGAGAGATCGAAAGGTTACTGCAGAGTCGTTTCATCCGTACGACAAGATATATCAAATTGTTGGCGAACATAGTCCCAGTTGTCAAGAAAAATGGCACTCTGAGAGTTTGCATCGACTTTAGAGACTTGAACAGTGCCACTCCTAAGGGCGAGTATTCCATTCCTATAGCAAAGATGTTAGTCGATTTAGCCGCTGGTTTCGAGTATCTGAGCATGCTCGACGGATATTCTGGATATAACCAGATTTTCATAGCCGAAGAAGATGTTCCTAAAACGACGTTCCGTTGCCCAGGGGCCTTGGGGGCCTATGAATGGGTGGTCATGCCGTTCGGCCTAAAGAATGCTGGGGCAACATACCAAAGGGTCATGAATACTATTTTTCATGACTTCATCGAACATTTCATGCAGGTATATATTGAAGACATAGTCATAAAATCGTCGTCCGAGGATGGTCACTTAGATCACCTTCGACGATCATTCGAAAGGATGAGAAAATATGGATTGAAAATTAATCCACTAAAATGTGCTAATGCAGGGGATTTCTTGGGTTTTGTGGTGCATAATAAGGGTATCGAAATAAACCAGAACAAAACGAAGGCCATTCAATACCTCGAACCCCCGACGACAAAAAAGAAACTCCAGTCCCTGCTCGGGAAGGTGAACTTCTTGCGAAGATTTATATCGAATCTAAGTGGAAAGACAAAAGCATTCTCGCCATTGTTGAAAGTCAAGAAGGATAGCGAGTTCCATTAGGGACAAGAGCAACAAAAGGCTTTTGACGCCATCAAGGAATATCTCATAAAGCCTCCAGTTTTGTTGCCACCAAGTCCAAATAAAAACATGAAGCTATACATTGCAGCATCCGACACAACTATAGGAAGTATGTTAGCTCAGAAGAATGATAATGGTGTCGAAAGGCCCATTTATTACCTTAGTCGAATGTTAATCGACGCTGAAATTAGGTATTCCATGATTGAAAAGTTATGCCTATGATTGTATTTTTCATGTACTAAATTAAAACAATATATTAAACCAGTCGAAGTTCATGTTTCATCGCACTTTGATATTATCAAATACATGTTGTCAAAACCGATTTTACACAGTCGAGTGGGAAAGTGGGCCTTGGAACTAACATAATTTTCCTTTACCTATGTTCCTTTAAGGGCGATGAAGGGACAAATATTGGCGGACTTCATGGTCGACCACGCAATGACAGAACAACCGCTTTGTTCGGTTAGCACAAACCCGTGGAAGTTGTACCTCGATGGGTCAAGTCACAAAAATGGAGTCGGAATAGGCGTCCTAATCGTTTCCCCTCAGGGTCACTCGACCAAGTTCAAATGTGGGGTCAAAGGCAGATGCCTAAATAACGAGGCAGAATACGAGGCCTTGATCGTCGGTCTGAGAATCCTCAGAGGACTGGGCGCCAAGAGTGTCAACATTAAGGGCGACTCCAAACTAGTCATCAAGCAACTTACCAACTAGTACAAGTGTGTCAAGGAACATCTGGTGATGTACCTCACGATGGCGAAAAGTTTTTTGAAGCGATTTGAAGTGGTCAACATTGCGTACGTACCCAGGGTAGACAACCAAGAAGCCAACGAGCTGGCACAAATCGCCCCTGGATATAAAGTTTCAGAAAACAAGCTGAAAGAATTCATTGAAGTCAAAGGTAAAACGATAGTCAAGTCGTTCGGAGGCTAGGAAGCTGGTGAAAGAAACGACCTAACGGAAATGGGGGACATCAGTAGAATAAATGATGCAATTTACATGGTGGATAACTTGTATCTGACAAATCGTCAAAGGCCTTTGGTCGAGTATCTAAAGAAGCCAACGGTGAGGAAGATCAAATATCAGGCTTTGAGCTACGTCCTAGTGGGGAACGAACTGTTCAAGAAAACACCCGAAGGAGTGTTGCTTAAGTGTCTAGCGGAAGCAGACACCTATTTGGCAATACCGAAGGTGCATGGTGGGGCATGCGAAGCCCACTAAGTCGGCCAAAAAATGAGAAGGGTACTGTTCCGACAGGGAGTTTACTGGCCAAAGATGCTCAAAAATTGCATAGATTTCGCGAAAGGTTGCTAAGAGTGTCAAAAGCACGCCGGCATACAACGGGTGTCGGCCGACGAACTGCATGCAGCAGTCAAGTCATGGCCTTTCCGAGGGTGGGCTTTAGACATAATCGAAGAAATTCGACCAGCATCCTCCAAACAACATAAGTTCATCCTTGTCGGAATAGATTATTTCACAAAATGGATTGAAGTCGTACCATTGTCAAAAGTAGACCAAGGAGTTGTCATCAACTTCGTCTAGAAACATATTTTGTACAAGTTCGACACTCCTGAGACGATCATTATATATTAAGGGTCAGTGTTCGTCGGCCAAAAAATGCAAGAGTTCGCAGTAGGAGAAGGGTTTAAGCTGGTTACTTCGACTCCATATTACGCACATGTGAACAGTCAATTTGGAGCAGCCAACAAGGTAATAATTGGGCTCATTAAGAAACACATATCCCAAAAACCAAAGAATTGGCACCAGACGTTATACCAGATATTATGGGCATGTCGAACATCTCCAAAAGAGTCCACCGGGTCGTCACCGTTTCGTTTGGTGTTCGGACATGACGTTGTTTTGCCAGCAGAAGTTTGCTTACAGTCAGTGCGTATCCAGCGTCAATATGATATCCCGTCAGAACATTATTGGAATATGATGATGGACGAGATGGTGGATCTAGACGAGGAGAGGGTAGAAGCACTCGACGCGTTGTTACACCAGAAGGCTGGAGTGGCCCAGGCATACAACAAGAAAGTCCAAAAGAAGGTCTTCATGGTCGGTAACTATGTTTGGAAAGCGATCCTTCCGATGAATAAAAAAGACCAAAGGTTTGGAAAATGGTCCCCAAATTGGGAAGGGTCATTCCAGGTGACCCAAGCGTTCAGTCACAACGCTTATGAGGTCCAAGAAATCGGAGGAGATCGACGGGTTATCCGGATAAATGGAAAATATTTAAAAGCCTATAGACCTATGCTACAAGAGATTCAGAGGAGAAAATGATGATTTCATTAAAAGGCCGATGGATATGGACGGCCAACACAAATTACAGAAATAAAAGGAAACCTAATCATTCTAGGAACTGTGCCTTGAAACCTAATCATCCTTTAAGGTATCTTACGACTTTAAGACCTATGGAGCGTCCTATCAGTTTATCATTTTCTTTTACTAATTGACTACTCATTACAAATAGTTGTTCATAAGGTGGTTTAATACCTGTAATAGTATCTTCATATTAGGTTTCCTTTAAGCAAACTTCATCTTCTTCGTTGGAGGAAGATTATTTCATATTTTTCCCTGAGGATGATGTCTCTCCTTCTCTTCTTCGTCTGAATATTGAAGTAACTTCTATTCTTTATCATTTCTTGAACAAGAGGTTTCTTTATTTGATGTTGAATCTTTTGAAGATCGTTCAACTATTAAGTATGTTCTTTCGAAGGATTCTACCGGAGTTGTATAATAAGAGTATGATGAAGTTGGTGATTCATCGGTTTTTACTTCATCATCTTTGAGTAATTGAACCAGTTCGCTCAATTTTTCTACAATTTCCTTCTTTCTTGATTTTCTTGAAATTCATGAAGGCTCTCATCTTTTGATTTAAGAGTTGGATTAGACTTCCAATTCTTAGCTCTTAAACATTGTTAGTGACAAAATTTTCAATATAATTTTTAACATTTCAAAACTTTAAGAAACAACTAAAAGTGGTATCTGTTGTAAATTTTGATTATATTTCAAAAGTTTTAAATAAATTTTCTTTCAATTTTTAAGTGACAAATATGAGAAAATAATTTTAAATAAAATTATTATTATTTAATTTATTTATATATTTTTAGTAAAGTATAATTTGATCAATAATTATTTTACTTTATTGTTGACTTGACTTAGCCAATGTCATTAAACATCTCTCTCTCTCTCTCTCTCTCTCTCTCTCTCTCTCTCATATAACAACTCTCCTACTTTTGGACAACGTATAAAAAAAATGAAAAACACGTTAAAAAAAATCTGAAAATATCTTTTATATACTTCATTTTCTTCTTTGCTCTTTTGATTTCTGGTTACATCTTCCTGTCATCTGAAAGAGTATTTCTTGTTGTTCTGATACCTTAGATTTATAGTGAGAATCTAGGAAGAACTTGTTGAATCCTGGAGAATTTGCGCTTATGAGGCAGATAAATCCTTAAGGAAATGTTCTTACACGTCTCAGGTTGTTTAATTGTTTATTATTTTGTAGGTTCATTTATTGTTATTATAATTAGAGGTAATTGAATTGCATTGAGATTCCAAATTATACAACAGTATCTTCATCTTCTTCGCCTTGCTTGTTCATCTTCTCTTGTTCGATACTTGGAGAAACTCCATATATCATGTCAAGAGTATCTCATACTTTCTTGGTGCTATTACAATGGAGACCATAGTAAAATTTACTATCATCTAGAGACATTGTTATAAAACTCTTAGTTTTAAAATCTATCTCAAAATTTCTATTTTCCTCTTCGGTCTAGAGCGAATAAGGTTTATCTGCTACTTTTCCATTTACTTAGTAAGTAAGGATAAACGAACCATTGATTATTTTTTTCCCACAAAATTCACGATCTATGCTTTGAAGAAAAAATTTAAACCAAGCTTTCTAAATATCAAATCTACTATTATTGAAAAGTGGTAGTGTGTTTAGAAAAGATCTCTTGTCGGAAGTTATTTTCCTCTTGAGACAATTAGTTTTTAAAGAAGAACATGGGTTTGAAAAAATTTTGGAATCAAAATCAGAGTTTAAAATTATTTTGAAAGTTGTTTTAATATTAAGCAACGGAAAATTAAAATTGCAGAATGTAAATTGTAGAAAGTAAAGAGTTGAGGGAAAAGAGAGAACACCGAGAGTTATAGAGGTTCATTCTAACAAAAAAAAAGACACGCTCCTCTCTCCAAGAACTGATCTTGAGAGTATCCAATAAACTTGAGAGCTTTTAGTAGGTTATACTCACGAACCCTTCTTATACAAAGAAAAAGTTAAGTTTAAACTTGACTTCCAACCAAACAATAAACAGTGGAATAAAATGGCTTGTCGCCTTTCCACAAGAATCTTGGAGCGGTTAGTCTTCAATCTTCTAAACAAACTTTGCGAGCTTTTAACACTAGGATGAACTGACGAACCTTAAACCTTTGTTTTACCACGGGCTAACCAATAACGTGAGAGATTTTAATACTGGACTAATCTTGAACCTTACACCTTGATTTTATCACGAGCTAACTAATATCAGACTTATCTAGAATCTTAAACCTTAGTTTTACCTCAGTACTAACCAAGAACCTATGAAAGCTTTTATCACAGGTTGAGACTTCGAACCTAAATAAGGGTTTGATTACACAATTCCTAAACCAAAGATTTTACGGGTTTAACTTCTAACGCAAACAAACAATCCTTAACTTGATAAAATGTTCAACCATTGTATAAACAAAAGTTCCTTGGTGAATTTACAAATCTACCATTCCAGAATTACAACTTCTTACTCACAAAAGAGTTTTTCGAAAAGTATTTTGACTAAAAGCATAGTGAGAGAAAGTAAAAGGTAAGCTTACAAAGAGAGAGGGGTATGAAATGCAACTCAGTTCTGGATGATTTGAAATAAGGGAAAGAACGTCTATTTATAGGTTAGAGGTGGACAAAAAAGAAAATCATTTTAAAGAATTTTATGACATGTCAATCAATTGTCAAAGTGTTCCAATTGATTGGTTGACTCAATTACAATTGATTATCAAGTTAAAAATGGAAATACAAAATATATAGATGTTACCCATCATTAAGATGGTGATATAATCGATTATGATGCATTTTTGAAATCTTCCAATCGATTGGGATAAGGTGTGAACGATTGCTAAAGACAAAAACTTTGCCATAGCTTTTCAGACAGCTTCCAACTCATCTGATACAATTTTGAAACAATTTTCAAAATATTTCTTTGAGAAAAGATAATTAAAAAAATATTTTGTGTGTATGTGTCGTTTAATCATAGTTCTCATTTATACTTTAAGCTTTATAAAATATTTTATTTCTTATAAACACTTTCTTGAGTTTTCTTGTACGAAAAACCCTAGATAAAAAATAAAGTTTGTTTTTAGATTTTTGAATGACTATTTCTTCTTTAACTTTATTGTAACAATTTTTCTTCATTTAAATACAAGTGTTTTTATTAAAACATCAAAATAAAAATATCTTATGTTACACTTTATAAATGTTTCTTCTATAATTGATATTTTTATCTAGACATAGCTACACCATATTATCAAATATGGCTCTTATTGGCTAAACTTTTATTACTAAAATATAACAAACCAGAGTTAAACATGCCAAATATACAGTGGACATAATTTTGTTGATTGTGTTAACGAATGAATCCTATCCAATGCACTCTCATCCCTTCAATCCGACCAGAATATAGGTAACATCCTCATTTAACATATGAAACTCAGCCATTCTCGTATCTAAAAAAGTAACTTCCCAAAATAAAAAACCATATAAAAGGAGGGGAATGCCAATTTCTTTATCAAAAGTGACTTCGATTCAATCCTATCTTTTAATATTACAATATCAATATCATCATCATATACAAGCACAAACAAGGAAAGGAAATGGCTGAGAAAATGAACCTTAGTTTCGTCATATTTGTCATGACTGGTTGTATCATATTTGTATCCGTAAATTCAACAAGACACATTGTTGGAGGCAATAGTGGTTGGGATTTGCCTGGTTACTATAGGTTTTATCAGGATTGGGCACAGAACCAAACCTTCGTCGTTGGCGATGAACTTTGTATGTCTCAATCACCTTCAATCTTTTCCACCGACACACAACACGAACACGTCGACATGTATTATAAAAAAAAAAACATAAATACATGTACGAACACTGACACGTGTCAGACATCAAACACATTTTTATTCAGAACTATTTATACCATTTTCATGCAACAAACAAGTACTTACCTATTATTAGTTATTTAATATGTTACTAACTTAAGAAAGTTATATTAAAATGTTGCAGTTTTCCAATACAACCCAGGGATGAGCACAATTCTTTACGTAAACAAGGATGATTTTGATAATTGCACAAACAGAAATACCATACACACATACTTCAGAGGAAACTCAACCGTTCCTTTGACCAAGCCTGGTGATTATTATTTCTTCTGTTCTGTTGGCAAACGCTGTGAGGCTGGTCAAAAACTTTGGATTAATGTTCAAGTAAAAGCTTCAAGGAAAGCCCTCGTCTAATTCTTCTATATATTATTATTATTTTTTTAGAGTTACGCTCTATAATATTATATGTATTTAATTAGCCCATCAGTTGTATATATATATCTATGCATATATATGTATAGGTAGACTTTGGGCACAAAATTTTCTATTTGTTTTTTTTTTTTGTATATAAATAATTTTTGTAAAGAATAAAATGTTGTTGGCTTATGTGTGATTCTTGGCCTACTTAATCTGAGACATTTTTATTTCATATCCATCTTTTATTTTTATTAGTTCCAATGTTGTTTCTTGTTTAATTATTTAAATTGGAAAATTTATTGTTTAGCACTTCCAATCTGAAAATTATATTTTTAAATCCCAAGTATATTTTTGTCCATTTTTTAAAATCTTATTCTGAAACCCAATATAGTAATAATTGTGTTTTGAGTACTTATCTCTGTGGTCCATACCAATAAAGCTTTTCTAGCATCGCATTGTGTATTGAATGCTTTAGTCAAATTTCTGCATAAGTGCTAATTCTATATTACTACATTTCATATGAAAAATATTAAAATTTCTTTTGAAAAACAAAATTTAAAACTATTAGAATTGGTCGAATTTTTTGTTTGAATATTTAAATTAGAAGTTTTGTATGAAAAAACATTCAATTTGAATATTCAAATCCAATGTGAGAGGGTATAGAACCATGGATATGAAATCCAATTTTATTTTGTAGGCCACATATTTTGAGATTTTCATCTGTCCCGCCTACATTTAGGTATTAAGTCTGACATATTTACAATAGAATAGAAGTAATGATGGCCATAATTTTATAATAACTTCAGTAAATTAACCAACCAACAGACATAGAATAATATATTTGATAAAAAAAATTTTTTTTAAGGCCCTAGGCATAGGCCTAGGTTGCCTATATCATTGGTCGGCCCTGTCTCTTGCTCCTTCTGACGATCGGTGGTACATGGACACTGGAGCTACATCTCGCATGACAACAAACATAGGTAATCTTACGTCTTATTCCAATATTAGCAACAATATTATTGTCAATAGTGGTCATAACATTCCAGTTATTGGTTGTGGTAATGCATTATTACAGAACCTTCAATATCCCCTAATCTTAAACAATGTCTTGCATGCACCCAAATTAATCAAAAATCTTATTTCTGTGAGAAAATTTATCATTGACAATGAAGTTTCTATTGAATTTGACCCGTTTGGTTTTTCTGTGAAGGATTTTCAGACAGGGATGCCTTTAATGAGATGTAATAGTGATCTTTACCCTCTAACCACAAGGCCATATAATCCAAGCTCAACACCGTCTACCTTTTCCGCTTTATCCAATGAAATATGGCATAATCGTTCAGGACATCCGGGAGCATCTATTTTGAATTCTCTTCACCGAAACAATTCTATCTTATGTAATAAGTTCCGAAACAATTTCTTTTGTCAGTCTTGTCAACTCGGAAAAAAATAAAGTTACCTTTTTATGAGTCTTTGTCGTTTACCTTATTACCTTTTGATATTATACACAGTGATATATGGACATCACTAACTCTTAGTTCCGGTGTTCATCGGTATTACATTTTATTTCTTGATGATTTTACAAACTTTTATGGACCTTTCCTCTAGCAAATAAATCACAAGCTCACTCCATTTTTTTTTACAATTTCATAATCACATTAAAACACAATTTGAAAAAGATATTAAATGTTTTCAACGTGATAACAGAAAGGAATACAGAAACTCTCTTTTTCATCAATTTTGTGAGAAAAAGGGAATGATTCGATTTTCATGTCCTCACACATCACCTCAAAATGGAAAAGCCGAGCAAAAAATTCGTACTATCAATAATATCATTTGCCCTCTCCTTGCTCATGCGTCAATGCCACCTTCTTTTTAGCATCATGCACTTCAAATGGCCACTTATCACTCAAACATCCTACCCAACAAGAAACTAGCTCTTCAAACACCAACCACAATTCTTTACCAAAAATCTCCATCCTACTCTCATCTTAAAGCTTTTGGTTGTCTATGTTTTCCCCTCATCCCCTCCACTACAAGAAATAAACTTCAAGCAAGATCCACACCATGTGTATTTTTAGGATATCCATCCAATCATAGAGGTTATAAATGTTTTGAGCTTTCAAGTCGTAAAATCGTCCTTTCTAGGCACGTCACATTTGACGAAAATATTTTTCCTTTCTCAAATTCCAATGCTCCTGAGTCCTCTTGCTATAATTTTTTAGGATACAAGTGATACACCATTTCCTTATCATTTGCTTCAACCTACATCAAACTTCCCTATAAATGAACCTAACTCACACAACTAACCTCCCACTACCACGACAACATCACTCACCCCCACCATCTTCCATCACCATAACTGCACACCAACCAACATTACCTCCATCTCCAAAAATACAAAATTCCACTCCACACACCCCACTACGCCTAACATGACCTCTCCCCATCAAACACTATAACTAACCCTCCTTTAGCCAACCATCCAATCTCTCCTCAAATGACAACCCGAGCATAACACGACATCTTCAAGCCTCGCCAACTACTTAATCTCCGCACCTCTAGTTCACACCAAATTTCTCCTTTACCTACCAATCCTATTAATGCATTACAGGACCTTAATTGGAAAATGACCATGAAAGATGAATATGATTCTCTTATGTAAATAAGACGTGGGACTTAGTACCACGTCCTTATAATGCTAACATTATACGAAGCTTATGGATTTTCAGGCATAAGAAGAAAGCTGATGGTTCCTTTGAGAGGTATAAGGCTCGGTTAGTCGGTAATAACTCCGATCAATAGACGGGTGTCAATTGTGGTGAAACTTTCACTAGTGGAAAAAAGGCTTTTTAAGTCGGTTAAAAATGACTTTTTAAGTCGGGTCCGAGCCCGACCTAAGAATTACCGACATAAGAAGTTTTGACTTCTTAAGTCGGTTGTGGACCTGACTTAACAAACTATTATTAGGTCAGTTAGACAGAACCCGACTTAATAAGTCTAGCCTGAAGAAACCATTTATACCCGACTTAAGAACTTACTTTCTTAAATCGGGTATAACTAACCGACCTAAGAAGTTGTTTTTTTGGATAATCACACAAATCAGATGCAGCTTTCCCATTTAACAGTTTACCCCCAGATTAGACTATCCAACTCAATCAACAAATTACACCAAAAAAAAATCACACAACACAGATCACAGTAAAACCCCTAATTATCAAATAAAATATACCAGCAACTTATAAACACAATTACGTATATTAATAATACTAATACACAAACAAACACGTGCATGATAATTCTAAAGCACCAAGTACGTACTTATCAAAACATCATCAAAATAAGAAACCTAAAAATCATAGTATAGTGATATTACTACTTCACTTTTATACTATTTACTTACAAGTTGAATCAATTGACAAGTGTAGTATAGACTTACAATTCAATAATGTCATAAATTTTTTTATCTGGCTTTTTTTCCAAAGAACATAGAAAGGCTACTTCAAACTTCTTAGGATTAATGATGAACAACTGCCAATGATGACTACAAGAACAAATAGCAGGAAGTTGCATAGCATTGGGTTGCTGGAAACTGTTACTCCCAAATACACCTTGTCGCCCTACTTGATAAGCTAAAAATGCTTCATTTCCTTCTGGCTTTCTCAGCAGTTGCTGTTGAAATGTCTAATTTGAATACAGTTACATAAAAGTCATTGTTCCATAACACTAATAATTTGGTAGAAAGGTTTCACTAATAACAAGACATACATAAGATAAGATAATAAAGCAAATTTCATTGTTTTCAAGACAGACAATATTATAAAGAAAATTGCATCTAGCTATCAAGTATAACATGATCATCAAGTTCGAAGACTTACATCTGTATTCGTTATCTCAGCTTTTCAAAATTTTAAAAACAAGAAATTTAAAAATATGAAAGAGCACTCCTTGGAAACTCATGCAAGGTACTAGTACACCATATATAAGTAAAAACCAAACAGTGTCGTATACTGACGTAAGAACATAGAAGCATAAACAAGACCAAGAATAAGTGTAACAAACTCACAACCACCATTATGTCACAATGCATAGTGATTCAAATAGCAGGCAGAAATTAATCACAGCAGCGGCGAAATAGTGTAATTAACAAGATATAATCCCAACAGCAGCCACAACATTTACAAAATGTTATCAGTCCAAAATTAACACAACATTCAAAATTGAAATGCAACAAGGCCTAATCGAAACACAAATATACTACCTATTCAATACTAGTAGCAAGATTTGTAATCTGACCAAAAACCAAAGCCAACAACAAAGGCAGTAAACATAGTACAGTAGACGAAATTCCTTTTGAATTCGAAAATGACATTAAGGTTCAAAGCTCCAAAATAATTCAGACCCAACAGAAACGAATATAAAGACACACAGAGATGCAAAACACTATAATGGCATAAATGATAGTCACGAAAATGACTCATCAGTAGCAACATGATGAAAATGTAATTGACGAACGAAAACTATACCATTAGGAAAACCAAACTCTAAAACTCCAACAACCAGTTTGAAATAAAATAGCCAAATAGAAACACTATCCAAACTATACCAGTTAGAAACACTATCCAAACTATACCAGTTAGAAACACTATCACAACTTAGGCAGCAGAATAGAGGAAAAGCAACTACGTGCAGCAGAACAACAACTACAAAACTATAGGTTTAAATATAGCTTCAGGCCACACACATGTCATCAAAAACCAATTCAAAAACCATTCCAATTTCATCAATTCAACTTCCAAAAATAGTAAAAACTGATATGTCGGTGCATTAATTATTTTTTCCACCGCATAGAACAGCACACTGTTATGATACTGCATCTTTTTTCCATCGTAATAAACTTTAACAATTTTCAGTTTGACAGCATCTTGATAGATAATAACATATGCTAATTATAATGTTGTTCAAATTATAATGATGTTCAAATTATAATGTTGTTCCACTGTTATGTTGTTCATCTTGACAGCATCTTTTTTCCACTGTTATGCTGTTCAAATTATAGCGCTGTTCAAATTTTAAATGAAAGGGAATTTGAACAAATGAACAAATTTTAAATTGTGATATTTTAAATGAAAGTATAATGCTGTCACAGCTCCACCAAGAGATAAAGTTGTTATCCTAGGACTTTCACTAAATATCTCTATGTCCTAACTAATGACTTTTGCTTGGTTAATTATTTACAGTTGCCTAAATATCTCTATTGAGGCATCATTTGGAGTTGAAGCTATAGCTCTCTATCCTGATGTTAAATACATATTAGCTTACATATATTCTTTTTTGTATTAGTTTCTAGCCTTTCCTTTTATTATTTGCTTATTGTAAGTTTATTGCTGAGCTGGCATATCATTGCCCTTTGTATATATGCCTCAATTTTGTACAAACACTGTGTGCTGAATAATACAGAAAAGTTTCTTCCATCTTCCTCTTTCATTGTGAGCAATATGCATACATTCTATTATGCATTTGATACTTTCTGTTATGCACATTCAGCCATTGTTAATATGGTATCAGAGCTCACAAAGCTCTGGTAGCCATTGTTAACCGTTTTCCTTCTGCGATTGCTTCTTCTTTCTCACATCGTTTCTTGATTCAATCGCATTTTTCCCTTCTCTTTTCTTGAGTCTTTCAATGGCAAACCAGAGCTACGCCAATTTTTCAACCAACTCTGCAAATCCGTTTTATCTCCATCCGAACGAAAATCCAGCTCTCGTTCTTATCACGCCACCTCTCAACGACAAGAACTATCATACTTGGGCTCGATCGATGCAAATTGCTCTCATATCCAAGAACAAGGACAAGTTCATTGATGGAACCCTAACGAAGCCTCCTGTTTCAGATCCATTGTATGCGCCATGGATTAGGTGTAACACCATGGTTCTTGCATGGATTCAACATTCAATTTCAGAGTCCATCGCAAAATCTGTTCTATGGATTGATAATGCTGCTGGTGTTTGGAAGAATTTGCAGATTCGGTTTTCTCATGGCGACATCTTCCGCATCTCTGACATTCAAGAGGATCTCTACAAATTCCGTCAAGGTACTCTCGATATATCCAACTATTTTACTCAATTGAAAGTGATGTGGGATGAGTTAGAGACCTATCGTCCGATTCCTGTATGTTCTTGTGCGATTCCTTGTTCGTGTGGTGCCAATACTTCTGTTAAAACCTACAGAGAACAAGATTATGTTATTAGATTTCTTAAAGGATTGAATGAAAAATTTGCTCAATCCAAAACACAAATTATGATGATGAATCCTTTGCCAAGTATTGACAAAGCTTTCTCTCTTGTTATTCAACAAGAACGGGAAATGGATAGTGCAAATTTTAATGTGATTACCTTTGTTCCTACCAATGATGAGGCACTTGCTTCGGTAAATTCAACTCAGGCACATAGCAATTATACTGCAAAGCATGGTAGTAACAGCTTTCGAGCTCAGAATCAGACTTCACAAGCTTCAAGAGGAAACAACCGCATTTGCATACACTGTAATAGGACGAATCATACAGTTGATACCTGTTTTCAGAAGCATGGATATTCACCGGGTTTTCGAGGTAAACCTAAGGGTCAAGGCAATCAAAATGTTTCTTCTCCAACTATCACTGCTAACAGTGCTTCAGAGGCTTCTCCTAAGGATCTCAATTCCACTTCATATGGATTTACTCAAGAACAGTATAACAACATTCTAGCATTGATTCAACAGTCCAAGTCTATGGCTACTGTAAATTCTGTTTCCACTTCCCCTTTTGTCATGAATTCCCACTCTTCTAATATGAATGGTAAGAGTCCTAACCTTTGGATATTAGATACTGGCGCAACTGATCATTTTGCTTTTAATTTTGTCTCTTTTAGTAACTATAAACACATTGTGCCTATTCATGTTAGTTTGCCCAATGGTGCACAAGTTACTGCATCCATTTCTGGCACTATTGTTTTGTCTCCTTCTTTAACTCTCCATAATGTTCTCTATGTTCCGTCATTTCATGTTAATCTCATATCTGTTGCGAAGCTTGTTAGTAACAATAATTGTTCTATACAATTTGATGCTAACACCTATCACATCCTGCAGAATCATACCAAGGAAACGATTGGTATAGCTAGCTTACACAGAGGACTCTATGTTCTTGACTCTACAGCTTCTCATTCTGTTAATAATTCTGCTATACATAACAATTGTAATCTGTGGCACTTAAGATTAGGTCACATTCCGCACATAGGTTTTCAAGCTATTTCCAAGTCTTTTCCTTTCATCACATGTAATAATAAAGATGTACCATGTGACTCTTGTCATTTTGCTAAACAGAAGAAACTTCCTTTTCCCACTAGTGTTTCTCATTCTTCTACTCCCTTTGCTATTTTACATGCTGACTTGTGGGGTCCTTTCTCTACTATTTCTATTTTAGGCCACAAGTATTTTTTTAACTCTTGTTGATGATTACACTAGACATACTTGGGTTATCTTTCTTAAAACTAAGGATCAAACTAAACTTAGTTTTATACAGTTTGTTGCTTATATAGAAAATCAATTTAACACAACTCTTAAATGCCTAAGATCTGACAATGGGACAGAATTTCTTGCTTTATCAGATTTTCTTTTATCCAAGGGCATTATTCACCAAAGAACATGTGTTGAAACACCTCAACAGAATGGGGTAGTGGAGAGAAAACATCAGCACATTCTTAATGTTGCTAGATCCCTTTTTTTTCATTCTAATATTCCTTTAAACATGTGGAATTTTTGCATCCAACATGCTGTTCATATCATAAATAGATTACCTTCTCCTTTACTCAAATCAAAATGTCCTTATGAACTCATGTTTAATAAACCTCCTACTCTAATGCATTTAAAAGTGTTTGGTTGCTTAGCTTTTGCTACCTCTTTACAAGCCCATAGGACAAAATTTGACTCTAGGGCTAGAAAAGTTGTTTTTATTGGATATAAGGAGGATGTGAAAGGATATCTGCTTTATGATCTTCATAATCATCAAATATTCATTTCAAGAAATTTAATCTTTTATGAAGCTATCTTTCCCTTTAAAAGGCACTCTTCATTCACTTCACCTTCTGATATAGTCACAAATTCTGATACTAGTAATACAAGTCTTGATGACTATTCTTTGGATATTCCCCATAATGTCCCACAACCTAGTACCACTGATATTTCTTTTTCTGACATTTCTGTACCTTCTAATGTCAATATTGATAGTGGTACCATACTCTCACATCCTACTGTCAACTCCCCTAATCCAAGCCCCACTCTTTCTAGCTCCACCAGTCCCAATATCAGTACAACTGATTTGAGTCCTTATAATCAATTATGTCCTAGTTCTGACCCTATACAGCTTGCTGATATTGACATTACCCAGCTATCCAACCCACCTCACGGTCCTATACCTAGCCCCTCAAACACTCCTTTATTTCTAAATCAGTCTTTACCTTTAAATCAACCTGGTTCACCTTTACCTGTTGGTTCTTTCATATCTGATCCACATCAGAATCCAGCACCTACCAGACCTTTGCCCTCTGTGCCTTCTGCATCTTTGGAAATTTCTCAGTCCTCTGCAGAATCTAGTCCCATACCTCCTAGGCATTCATCTCGAAACACTCATCCTCCTCATTACTTAAAAGATTATCATTGCTATTCTATTACACATAATCATGTCAATTCTTCTAACATTCTATATCCCTTATCATCTTTTCTTACCTATGATAATTGTGCACCATCATACAAACATTTTTGTCTGTCTGTTTCATCTAACACTGAACCTAAAACCTTTACACAAGCTGTTAAATTTGATTGTTGGAAAGATGCTATGAATGTTGAGTTGCTTGCTCTTGAGGAGAATCACACATGGAGTGTTGTTGATCTTCCACCAGGAAAAGTCCCTATTGGTTGCAGGTGGGTGTATAAGATAAAATACAGGGCTGATGGCTCTATTGAGAGGTATAAAGCTAGGTTGATAGCTAAAGGTTACACACAAATGGAGGGTATGGATTACTTTGACACTTTTTCACCTGTAGCCAAAATCACAACTGTTAGGGTTTTACTGGCTATTGCTGCTATTAAGGGATGGCACCTAGAGCAATTGGATGTTAATAATGCTTTTCTTCATGGTGATCTTCATGAAGAGGTTTACATGACTCTCCCTCCTGGTCTTTCTACATCAAGTCCTTCTCAAGTGTGCAAGCTTCATAAGTCTTTATATGGACTTAAACAGGCAAGTAGACAATGGTACTCTAAACTTTCATCTTTTTTGATTTCTCTGGGATATGTACAATCTCAGGCTGATCACTCTTTGTATGTAAAGTCTCACAAAGCCTGTTTTACTGCAATCCTGGTATATGTGGATGATATAGTCCTTGCTGGTAATTCCATTCATGAGATTCACACTGTTAAATCAGTTCTTGACCAGAAGTTTAAGATAAAAGATCTTGGGCAGCTCAGATTTTTCTTAGGTTTTGAAATTGCCAGATCCTCTAAAGGTATTTTCATGAACCAAAGAAAATATTCTCTTGAATTATTGGAAGACACTGGATTTCTGGCTGCTAAACCATCACTTGTCCCCTTTGACCCTAACATCAAATTAACTGCCACTGATGGTGATCCCTTAGCCGATCCCACTTCATATAGGCGACTAATTGGCAGATTGATATATTTGACTAATACCAGGCCTGATATTTCCTTTGCAGTACAACATCTTAGTCAGTATGTTTCAAAACCTCTTAATACTCATTATCAGGCTGCTACAAAGATCCTAAGATTCCTCAAATTAGATCCTGCCAAGGGTGTTTTCTTCTCTGCTTCTAGTACCTTTAAACTTTCTGCTTTTGCAGATTCTGATTGGGCTAGATGTCCCAATACCAGAAAATCTATCACTGGGTTCTGTGTTATTCTTGGCTCTTCACTTCTTTGTTGGAAATCCAAGAAGCAAAATACAGTTTCGAGGTCATCCACTGAGGCTGAATATCGAGCCTTAGCCTCCCTTACTTGTGAATTGCAATGGCTGCAATATCTTTTCAATGACCTTCTGATTACATTTCAGCAACCAGCTTCTGTATATTGTGATAGCAAATCTGCTATATACCTTGCATATAACCCTGCTTTTCATGAACGAAGTAAACATATCGAATTAGATTGTCATGTGATAAGAGAGAAGATTGGTACTAAACTCATTCACTTGCTGCCCATATCTACTGATGCTCAGCTGGCTGATGCCTTCATAAAACCTTTGCATTCTCCTGCTTTTTCATCCATCATGTCCAAGTTGGGACTTTGCAGCCTACACAGCCCAACTTGAGGGGGGATATTAGCTTACATATATTCTTTTTTGTATTAGTTTCTAGCCTTTCCTTTTATTATTTGCTTATTGTAAGTTTATTGCTGAGCTGGCATATCATTGCCCTTTGTATATATGCCTCAATTTTGTACAAACACTGTGTGCTGAATAATACAGAAAAGTTTCTTCCATCTTCCTCTTTCATTGTGAGCAATATGCATACATTCTGTTATGCATTTGATATTTTCTGTTATGCACATTCAGCCATTGTTAATAATACAACACTGCAAAACATAGTTCATGCCTGTTTCTTTCCATGCTGAGAAATCCTTGCTCTTACTTTTCTTTTCTTTTTCTTTGTTGAGCTAATCATGTTTTTATTCTCTAAAAATACTCTATAATCAAGTTTAGTTCATACAAAAAACTTTCGTCCATGTTTATTCTCAAATTTTGTGACTTCAGAGACTAAAAGTAGATGAAAACTTTCATCAAAATCACTAAATTGAAAACTAAGCATCAATGAAAGTGTCAGCAGGAACTAAACTTGTTAAGAGGTTATCTTACATGGAATTAAGTTATAATTATAATGAACCCTTAGTAGGAACTAAACTTGTTAAGAGGTTAAATTGAAAAAAATATTTAGCAGCACAACACCACAACAAATGTATAACAATCACTCTTGGGTATGTCAAAATAGTATTTATCATTATCAGGATATCCAGCACAAATCACATGATAAATTGTTTATATCAAGGCATATCCAGTATATAGAGATTATAGAAAACCAAAATAGATTCATTGCTCAACTTAACATGAAAATTCCTAAATCAAAGCCAACGTAATTCGCAACGTATGTGAATCATAATACAGCCTTGCCAATGCATAAACAAGATAGCATAAAGAACGTTAACAGATTACCGATGTCGATTCGTTATGTTGAAATTTGAATCGGATTGATACAATAAGGAAACTGGACCGGCGAGGATGCATGCAACAAGATATAATCCCAGCAGCGGCGAAATAGTGTAATTAACAAGATATAATACCAGCAGCGACGAAATAGTGTAATTAACAAGATATAATTCTAGTTTAATGGTTACAGGATACATTCAAATTGAAAGCATTGATTATTTTGACATTTTTTCTCATGTTACTATTATGTTATAATTTGTTCATCTCTTCTTTGTTGGAAATTCAAGAAAAAATATATTGTGTCCATATCATCAACTAAAGTAGAGTACCAGGCCTTAGCTTCCTTAACTTGTGAATTATGCATGCTCAAAAATTAAATTTTATCTCGGCTCAAACCAGATAGTTAATGCTCTATTAGCAGTTATGTAATGCAAACTAATACCTACTACAATCCATGCTTTGTTACTGCAACCGAGTTACAAGCATCCATTAGATCATCATTTGGTTTATTTTGAGTCAAGTGTTTGATCTGCACTATCAAATAGGTTGCACTTCCCTCCTTCATATTCCTAGATTCTACCAATTCCTAAACCGAAAAATCATCAGCTAAATCCATTTGGGTCCTATATATATATATATATATATATATATATATATATATATATATATATATATATATATATATATATATATATATATATATATATATATATATATATATATATATATATATATATATATATATATATATATATATATATATATATATATATATATATATATTAATCTATTTCAATAGACTCCCTTGGAGGCATGGAGAAACAGATACCGTGACAGATCCAGAAGTAAGCATAGCATTATATGAGAGAGCTAGTAGCAAAGATAAGACCATTAAACTGTATCCTGGAATGTGGCATGGTTTAACATCCGGCGAGCCTGATGACAACATCGAAAAGGTCTTCGAAGACATTATAACATGGCTAGACAAACATGCTAGCAGTAACAATGTTGCTTTCGAGTCTTTGAATCCAACAACTGAGACTTATAACTACAACATTGAGAAATTAACACCAAATACTATTATGAAGCAAACTCATAGGCGAAAAAGCTATCTTTGTGGATTGAAAGGAAGTCGTTTGTTACATCACTCGGTAAATTAGACTGTAATAATTCACACTTTCTGGTTGGAACTGTTATGTTTCTATATAATAGTTTATTATCGACATGTTTTCCATTTTGCGTAATTTCAGTATGTTATGTACCCTTTCATCTTTGTTTTTTTGCTCCTTGCAACAATAAGTCAATAATAGATTATTATGCTTGTTTAAGATCTTCCATACAGAAATTATCCTATTGAATCTCTCTAATAGATACCACAAAATAAAAGAACCAAATAGAAACACTATCCAAACTATCCAAACTATATCAGTTAAAAACACTATCCAAACTATACCAGTTAGAAACACTATCACAACTCAGGCAGCAAAATAGAGGAAAAGCAACTACGTGCAACAGAAACTAATCATTGAAACATGAAGGAGGGTTGAGACTATCAATTCTTTAGGCAAATGTGAGGGTGAAGAGTACTTAATTCAAGTGATTCATGATGGTTAAACTCAAAGTGAATTTATGACTCAATAACAAACATAAAATACAAACAATAGAATTTAAAATTGTAGTGAAATCATATGTCAAGGATACTTACAAAAAAGAAAGATACTTGAAATTTTCCACAAGTACCTGCTTCAACAAATTTTCCACAAGTACCTGCTTCAAATTTTCCACAAGTACCTGCTTCAAATTTGAAAACACAAAATACTCTTTACAATGTATTCATTGAAATTTCAAAACCTAACATTTGAAAAAGAGTAAAGAGCGTTCTCTACTTCTACACTGCTTATGTTTCCAGCGCCCGATATGATGATATCCTTTGATCTGTCTTTAATTTCTATATATCCATCTGAGTGCTTTACAGCAAGATCACCAGAATGATACCATCCATTTGCAAAGCTTTCTTCATCACGGCATTACCACGCATCACAATCTCACCGACAATTTTACCATCCGCAGGAACAGGTTGCGTGGTTTTTGTGTCGACGACATCCAGGCCTTCCAAGGAAATATACCGAACCCCTTGTCTTGAATGGAGTCGGGCTTGGGATTCCGGGGGAAGTGAGTCCCACTCTGGTTTCCAGGCACAATAGACGGACGGGCCAAATGTTTCTGAAAGACCATAAGTGTGTGTGACACGAAATCCTATTTTATGCATGCCTGAAAGAACAGAAGGAGGAGGAGCAGCACCGAAAATATTCACATGTACAACATGAGGTAGAGGAAGTATAGTTTCCTTAGATGGAGCATGTTAGATGCCAAATTTCACTTATTTGATCTATCAAATGTTGGCATTTTTCACTCATTTTCGTCAATTAAGTGTTGAAAACCACTCTTGTTTTGGTTGGTTTGCAACATTATGAGAAAATCTCTTGGTACCTTTGATTTGTGTGTTATCGTGCAGGAATTAGGCACAAAACAAGTGAAAAGAAAGACACAAGAAATGGGCAAGGAAACCAAGACAACATGCAAACCACCAAAATGCTGTCATGCTCGCTAGGCGAGCAAGGTAGCGAACGCGCCCAGAATGGGACAGAGCCAAAAGTGCCAAACTTCGCTGGAGCAAATAAAGAAGCGAACACTCGCTAGCTGTTCGCTAGGCGAACAGGTAGCGAACGCTCCCAGACTGAGTGGGGTATTTAAGTGTTTTTAGTGTTTTTTAGGTCATAACTTCCATAACTTGTATTTTTTCCATTCTAGACATCAGAACTTATTTTTCTTCATTTCTTCTAGAGAGAGAAACACAAAACCCCAAGGGGGAGGAGGTAAGATCTTCGATCTCTTGTTGGGGTTTGGATTGTAATCTTTTGATACCTTATGTATTTCATCTAATATATGTTTGTGAACTTATTTTGGATTCTCTATTGATTGAATATCTTTGATTATGTATTTGCCGGTCTTGACAAAACCTTTTCACATCTTTGATCTCATATTTTCTTCTATCAATGAACAAACTTTTGACATGGTTTTGAAGTTGATATTCATTTTATCTTATATGGTGTTGTGTTGATTAAGTAGCATGGCTAGCATGAGTAGGATCAATATGATATTGTGTGGGTATGTGATAATAGTGATGAAGAATGTTGTTCATAACCATTTGGCGGATTAGATGAATACATGTAAAAAGGGTTAAACGTGTGTACGTATTCTGATCATTGTATTTTATGCAAAACAATTGTTTATCTGATATGGGTTTCATTCTTATTTACCTGTTAATCTTTGATTTGAATCGTGATAAAGATATACTTTCCAGATCTGGATCTAGGATGATTACCGGTTAGGTCCTAAACGCTAGAGATAGATTTAGGCTTAGCATTTTCGTGAGTATTAGTTCCTAATGCTCTGTGTTGTGTTTTTGTTAGGTGAGAGATCACCAATGAGACAACATGGTTTTTCTCTCGACGCCGCGTTAGAGATAAGCTTTGTCGTGAGTGATACGTGATGATATTAGACGAATGATTGTGTTGTGTTTAATTTGATCAGAAGAATGCATATGTTATCAATTGATGAAATCTAATCCCAACAAGGCTCCATTTATATTTCAGTCTTTAGTTTATAATTTCTGTTTTTATTCATGGTTCCCTGAACCTTTTAAACCAAACCTTTTGAAATTAAGCTTAGAAATGTAGAAATCGTTGAACGGCGTTCAGATCGCACTAATCCCTGTGGAGACAACAAAACTGGATACTTAATATTTTTTGCTTGCTGCTTTACTACACCAACAGAGCATTAATGATCGAGTTAAGCACCACAGGTGCTGCACAAAAATGAGTCACTTTGTGCTTGGCAATGGCTTCATATACTACCTTCGCTGATACCTGCATAAACACATCAAAGCTTAACTAGTTGTCAAAGTAAACAAGTAAACAACTCTCAACAAAGTAGATATTGATATTAGTTAACAAAATAGCATATTATCACTAATTAACCAACTACAAACTACGAAAAGATGACAACATTTAAAATCCTGGTCAAAAGTATCACAAGTTTATGTTTGAATCAAGCTACAATTTGTTTTAAAACAACCCTAAATCATGTGTTCATGTTCATGAGACATTTGCATTAGAATCAATGATAGCATCAAACTTGGAAGTTAAAATTACAAACTATAAGCAAGACTTGTACAGAAAACTAAACTAAACCCACCAGACATTAACATTAGCTTTACCTGGCGGAGGCATATGTTTGTGCCAAAGATAGCTGGAAGTGTCCAAGTGTAGCACCAACCATTGCAATGAAACATGGGTAGAGTCCAAAGATATACAACTCCGTCATTCATTCCCCAAATAAGCGCACCACTAAGAGCCATCAGATACGCTCCACGGTGATGCAAAACCATACCCTTAGGACTAGTCGTCGTCCCAGACGTGTAACCCAAAGCAATGCTTCAACAAATTTTCCACAAGTACCTGCTTCAAATTTGAAAACACGAAATACTCTTTACAATGTATTCATTGAAATTTCAAAACCTAACATTTCAAAATGCAGAGAGAAGAGAGAACCTGGAGAAAAAAGAATGAGTATGGTGACAGTGGTAGCAACATCGATTGGAGAGAAAACGAAAGTTATGGTGAAAGATTGAGAGAATGATGAAATCTGAAAACGAAAATGTCTAGGCAGCGATTGGAGAGAAAACGTTGTGATGAGAGAGTGAAGAAACCTAAGAAATTTCGTTATCAATATATAAGAACCTAAGAAAGACAGAAAGACACTGCAGAACCTAAGAAATTTATTTTAATTAAAATTTATTTTAATTATATATAATATATTTTCGATAAATATATCATAATTGTTAGCTAGCTTAGTGGTAAACTTGCATTTTTGGGAAGTTGAGGTCATCTGTTCGATTCCTCATATCAACATAAATTATATTATAATTGTTTTATTTCACTAGAATGTATTAAGTAAGAATCGAACCGGAGCCTTGTAAGACCCTCTTAGGTCAGGTAATAAATACGTGACTTAATAAATAAAGTCATTTCAGTAAAAGAACCGACTTAAATCTTTGTAGGTCGGTTAAACATAGACACGACATAATAAAGTTTCAAATATTTACGGATTTGCCACCGTATGGTTTCTTAAGTCGGGTTATTGATGAACTGACTTAAAAACCTCTGCTAAGAAAGTATTTTTCCACTAGTGTTTCAGTCCGATAGTTAAACCTACAACTGTAAGGATGGTTCTCAATATAGCTCTTTCAAAATCTGCTAAGAAAGTATTTTTCCACTAGTGTTTCAGTCCGATAGTTAAACCTGCAACTGTAAGGATGGTTCTCAATATTGCTCTTTCAAAATCATGGTGTTTGCATCAATTAGATGTCAAAAATTCCTTCTTAAATGGGAATCTTAATGAAACTGTATACATGTACCAACCTCTTGGTTTTCGCGATCGCGACTACCCTTGTTATGTATGTTTGCTAAAGAAATCTCTCTATGGTCTTAAACAGATGCCTCGTGCTTGGTACCAACGCTTCACTGACTTTGTTGCTACTTTGGGTTTCTATCATAGCGTATGTGATCACTTCTTATTCATCTACCACCATGGAGATGAAAATGCCTATATCCTTCTTTATATGAACGATATCATTCTCACACCATCATCTGATACTCTTCACTAGTCTATCATGTCTAAAATAATTTTTGAATTTTCTATGAAAGATTTGAGTCCTCTCAGTTACTTCCTAGGTATCTCAGTTACAAGACGTTCATGTGGTATGTTTCTCTCTCAACATAAAAATGCCGAAGAAATCATTGAGAGATCTACCATGTCCAGTGGATACAAAAGCCAAACTTAGTGGAACCTCGGGCAACTCGTATCCTGATCCCTCTGAATATAGAAGTCTTGTCGGTGCACTGCAATACCTTACTTTCACAAGACCTGATATCTCTTATGTTGTCCAACAGGTATGCCTTTTCATGCACGATTCAAAAATGAAACACATGATTGCCTTGAAGCGAATCATTAGATACATTAAAGGCACAAGCACTCACAACTTATATCTCTCTCCCTCCTCGACTGACAAACTCACCACATACAATGGTGCTGATTGGGGAGGATTTCCAGACACCCGCAGGTCCACATCCGACTATTGTGTTTACCTTGGATACAATTTAGTTTCATGGTATGCTAAACGACAACCAACTCTTTCTCGTTCTAGTGTAGAAGCAGAGTGTCATGGTGTTGCTAATGTTGTTTTTGAATTTTGCTGGCTTCGAAATTTACTATTAGAACTTCAGTGTCCCGTCACGAAAGTCAGTCAAGTATACTGTGATAATATTAGTGTTGTCTACTTATAAGGTAATCCTATCCATCACCAAGCATAAAACACATTGAAATGGATTTTCATTTTGTGTGTGAAAAGGTTGCTCGTGATTAGGTTTCAGTACTACATGTTCCGCCACGCTATCAAATGGATGACATTTTTACAAGGGGTCTTCCGCTGCAGTTGTTCGATGACTACAGAGATAGTCTCAACATTCTTCCACCTTCAATTTCGACTACGGAGGTATATTAGAATATATTATTAGAAAAAATAGAATATAATATATTATTAGTCAATCTTAAGTAATATCGTTATGTAAATTAAATAGGCTTTATTGTTGTAGAATCAATATGTTTGAACACTGCTGTATATATAGACACATCTGATATATGATACAGCCAAGGGATTCTATTATTTCATTCATTCTATTATTCTATTACATACAAATGCAAGGTTAAGAACTACACTGAAAGTTATAACATAAACCATAATAAAAACACAAGTGTAATGACATAGCTTAATAAGAACCTTCTATTCATTAAGGTCTTCATCACCATCATCTTCATAACAAAAACATCTCAGAGCAGACGTTTACGAAACCTTTATGCACTTCATTTCTTAACTCATACATTTATATTTTAATATCTCCACTTAAATCAACATTATGAAGCTCTAATATGCAATGTTGAAAAAAGAATTACGGGCTTTACATATTGGGCTAAAACATGCACTCATAATCGATTATTTTAAGCTCGTAATCCATTACTACTGTTGTGAATAGGATACCGTTAAACAAAGTATAAACGGTTTCTTAATGATCAAGAAACTCACAAGGGTTAGGGTTAATAATGAAAACAAGGTAAAACAACAAGGAACAACAAGAATTGGTTATTAAACTGCTATTCTTTCCTTTCTCTTAGAACAAGATTACAAGTATACAAGAATAACAAAATAACCTCTCTCCCTTGAAATTAGGATTTTATCTTCCTATTTTTCCTTATGTCAAGATTGAGAAACTAGTATCGTATTTATAAGAAAAATAGCACACTAACCTAATGGGCTTTTTAACAATTACCCATTACAAGCCAACTTAGGGTACAAGCTAACTTAAACAATTGGGCTTACAAGCAAGACCCAATTCAACATGCTAACAACCGTAGCAATATTTACTAATGCATGTTAGAACATACTTCGATTACAACACGCATTACTTGCGAACAAACTTCGACTATAATAGAGTTCGATCCAACATCTCACAAATCTCCACCTTGGATCTAACTCTATAACATCAAGAAACTAGCTTTCTTCATGCAGCTTTATTAACTGCATACAGTGGAAAAACTTGCAACTGGGCAATGTCTTGGTGATCATATCAGCAGCATTATAATCTGTCGAAACTTTCAGCACTTGGACTTCTCCACGCTCGATTACCCCTCTGATGAAATGCAGCCTCACATCAATGTGCTTGGCTCGCTCATGATAGGCTGAATTCTTCGACAGGTGTATTGCACTTTGACTATCACATTTAATAGTGATAACTCGACCTTGAAGTTTTAGCTCCTTTGCAAAACCTTCAAGCCACAATGCTTCCTTCACAGCATCAGTTAGGGCAATATACTTCGCTTCAGTGGTTGATAGGGCAACGACCTTCTGAAGTGTTGCTTTCCAACTGATTGCTGTCCCAAACATAGTGAACACATATCCAGAGATAGATTTTCTGGAATCCATACAACCTGCATAATCAGAGTCGACATATCCATCGATTGCTGCTTTACTATCTTCACCCAAGGCTCCACCATAAATTAGGACTCTATTCAAAGACCCATTTATGTACCTTAAAATCCACTTCAATGCTTGCCAGTGAGCCTTTCCAGGATTCGCCATGTACCTGCTTACAAGACTTACTGCATATGCTATGCCGGGTCTAGTACAGACCATAGCATACATCAAAGAACCTACTAGGTTAGCATATGGAATGCTATTCATATAAGTTCTTTCAACATCAGTGCTGGGACACTGATCTATACTCAGCTTGAATTGAGGGTTTGTCGGAGTCACAACAGGCTTTGAATTCGACATACCAAACTTTTCGAGAACCTTCTGTAGGTATGCCTCTTGAGATAAGCATAATTTCGAATGCTTTCTATCTCTCCGGATGTCAATCCCAAGAATCCTGGACGCAGCTCCTAGATCCTTCATTTCGAACTCTTTATTGAGTTCAGCCTTCACCCTCATTACCTCTTCGACATTGTTGCTTGCTATTAGAATATCATCCACATAGAGCAACAAAATAACAAATGAATTACCCGGTCGAAATCTGAAGTAAACACAGTGGTCGAACTGGCTTCTGATGAAACTTATGTGTGCCATGAACTTGTCGAATCTCCTATTCCACTGTCGAGGAGATTGTTTCAGTCCATATAAAGATCTATCAGTTTGCACACATAATCTTCCTTCCCCCTTTCGAGATACCCTTCAGGTTGCCTCATCAAGATTGTTTCATCTAGATTACCATACAAGAACGCAGTCTTCACATCCATCTGTTCCAGTTCAAGGTCGAACTGGGCCACCATGGCAAGCAACATTCGAATGGATATGTGCTTCACAACAGGAGAGAACACATCATTAAAGTCGATACCTTCTTTCTGAGTGAACCCCCTAGCAACCAATCTTGCCTTGTATCTCTTCGACGTTACTTCTTCGATTCCTTCCTTAACTTTAAAAATCCATTTACAGCTGACTAACCTAGCTCCAGCAGGTTTCTTGATCAGTTCCCAGGTGTTGTTATCATGAAGAGATTTCATATCATCATCCATGGCCTTCAGCCATTCAGTCTTCTTTCGACTCCTCATAACTTCCTTATAGTCTCTAGGTTCTTCATCTAGAACCTCACTAGCAGAGATTAAGGCATAAGCTATAAGATCTGCATACCCAAGTCTCTGAGGTGGCTTTATGACTCTCCTCGACCTGTCTCTTGCTAGCAGGTAGTCATTATCAATCTCCTCATCTTCGACAACATCTTCTACGTCTTCTTCGACTTCATCTGGGGTAAGCAATTCAGCATGAACATGCTCCACCTCAACAGGAATCTCTCCCTGTTCCAGCTCTTCGTCAGCATAATCAGTTTTCTTGAAAGCCATCTCTGCTTCATTGAAAACTACATCTCGACTGGTGATACACCTTCTATGACCTGGCTCTAGGCACCATAGCCTATAAGCTTTGACTCCTTCAGGGTATCCCATGAACATGCACTTCAGAGCTCTAGGTTCGACCTTGTCTTGCCTAATATGAGCATAGGCCACAGCCAAATACTCTCAGTCTGTCGAGGCTAGGTGGATGTCCCGACCAAACTTCTTCAGGTGTCTTCATTCCCAAGGCAGTCGAGGGACATCTATTTATCAGGTAAGCTGCTGTCGAAACAGCTTCCGCCCAAAACACCTTCTTCAATCCAGCACTAACCAACATGCATCTAACCCTTTCAAGGATTCTTCGATTGAATCTCTCAGCTAAGCCATTTTGTTGAGGAGTACCTGCTACAGTCTTATGCCTTACAATCCCAGACCTGACACAGTAACTGTCGAAAGCTTCGTTGCAGAATTCAAGGCCATTGTCGGTTCTCAACCTCCTAACCTTTCTGCCAGTCTGAGTTTCGACTAGAATCTTCCAACTTTTGAAATTCTCAAAAGTTTCATCCTTCGTCTTCTGAATGAATACCCATAGTTTTCTGGAATAGTCATCAACGATGGATAGAAAATACCTTGCACCTGAGTGTGAAGGATTCCTTGCAGGCCCCCAAAGATCAGCATGAATGTAATCCAGGGATCCATGTGTTCTTTGCTTGCCTTTGTTAAACTTCGCCCTACAGGATTTACCAAATACACAAGATTCACAAAATTTCAACTTTTCGACTTTGTCACCTCCTAGCAGGTTCTGCTTCCCCAATTCGACCAGGCCTCTTTCGCTGACATGGCCCAATCTCATGTGCCATAATTCGGTCTTCAACATAGATTTCGTGGATGCAACATTTGTCGAACCACTTACAACCTCAGCCTCAAGGGTATACAAGCCTTGTTTCTTCACGCCTCTCAAGACTTCCTTCGACCCCTTCATGACTCTTAGGATACTTTTCTCTCCTTGGAAAACATATCCTTTTCTGTCGAATTCACCAAGAAAAATCAAATTTCTCTTCAAGTCAGGTACGTACCTGACTTCAGTCAATAACCTTATTGACTCATCATGGAGCTTGAATCTCACAGATCCAATACCTACAATTTTGCAAGATTTGTTGTTTCCTAACAGCACAGATCCACCATCTTGATCACATAGCTCCTCGAACAATTCTCTGTTTGGAGTCATGTGCCAAGTGCAACCTGAATCCATAATCCACTCTTTCCTCGAGTCGCCACTTGAAACCACAAGAACATCAGATGAGTCGAAGTTGTCTTGAACAATGGTTGCATTGCCATTACCTCCATGATCTTTCAGGCGTTCAGGGCACACCTTTCTTATGTGACCCTCCTTCTTACAGTGATAACATCGAATACTAGATGTTTCGCCACTATAAGACTTCTGTTGACTTTTACCTTTCTTCTTGTCGAACTTACCATCCTTTCGCAAGAATTTTCCCTTAACGGCCAAACCTTCGCCCACCGTCGAAGGTTTATGCTCCTTTCGTTCGTTCAAGTCCTTAGAATACAAGGCTGATTGAACTTCTTCAAAGGTCAGGGACTCCCTTCCATACAAGAGAGTTTCTTTGAAGTGAGCATGTGTTTTGGGCAAAGCACACAGCAGCAATAGTGCTTGATCTTCATCATCGATCTTCACATTAATATTTTCAAGATCAAGAATCAGCTTGTTGAACATATCCAACTGCTCAGCCAACACTTTGTCTTCACTCATCTTGAATAAATATAAAGCTTGCTTCAGGTATAGTCGATTCACCAGAGATTTGGTCATGTACAAACTTTCAAGTTTCACCCATAATCCCGATGCTGTAGTCTCCTTTGATACCTGTCGAAGAACCTTATCACCAAGGCTCAACAATATTGCGATGTGGGCTTTCTCGATCATGCCCGTATTTTCTTTTGCCGTTAACGCAGCGTCCATGGCTGCCTCACCCTTCAACGCTTCCAAACAACCCTGCTGAACCAATAGGGCTTTCATCTTCAAGCGCCACAGACCGAAGTCGTTCACTCCGGTGAACTTTTCAATCTCATACTTTGTTGAAGGCATCTTCTCCACGCTCACCGCACCAATTTGTTGTGAATAGGATACCGTTAAACAAAGTATAAACGGTTTCTTAATGATCAAGAAACTCACAAGGGTTAGGGTTAATAAAGAAAACAAGGTAAAACAACAAGGAACAACAAGAATTGGTTATTAAACTGCTATTCTTTCCTTTCTCTTAGAACAAGATTACAAGTATACAAGAATAACAAAATAACCTCTCTCCCTTGAAATTAGGATTTTATCTTCCTATTTTTCCTTATGTCAAGATTGAGAAACTAGTATCCTATTTATAAGAAAAATAGCACACTAACCTAATGGGATTTTTAACAATTACCCATTACAAGCCAACTTAGGGTACAAGCTAACTTAAACAATTGGGCTTACAAGCAAGACCCAATTCAACATGCTAACAACCGTAGCAATATTTACTAATGCATGTTAGAACAGACTTCGACTACAACACACATTACTTGCGAACAAACTTCGACTATAATAGAGTTCGATCCAACATCTCACAACTACTTTAAAAAGTTTTCAAGTCTGCTGCATATATCTCACTCGTAATCGATTAGAGATTACTCGTAATCGATTACAACCCCTAAAATTTTGAAAAATGTTGAAACAGAATGATATGAACACATTGTTAACCAAAATTTATTACATATTTTCGTAGATATTTCATACATATTTTCAAATATCATTAACATAATAATTAATAGGATATGTACCTTATCATGATGAATCTTATGATGTATTTTTGATGGATTTCATGGCTTTCTTTTTAAAAATAAATATGCAAAAACCAATGTATAGTAGATGAATGTTTCTCAAATATCATTATCATCTAGAATGTACAGTTCTCTTCTTATTTCATAGAAAGGTTTTGTAAAAATGTTGGCCAATCGATCATGAGTATCGACAAACATGATTTCAACATCTCCTTTTAGAACATGATCTCTTAGAAAGTAATGTATTATATCTATGTGCTTTGTTCTTGAATGCATTAGTAGATTCTCTGTTAAGTTTATGCCACTTGTTTTGTCAAACCTTAATAGAATGCTTTAAACCATAATCACATAGTTGTTGCTTTAAGCTACTTGTGCCCAACAACTTCCGATATCAATATATTTTGCTTCTATAGTACTTAGGGTAACACATACTTGCTTTTTACATAACTAAGAAGTTAGTGCATTTCCTAATATGTGACATGTTCCACTTTTTCTTTTTCTATCCGTTTTGCATCCAACATAGCTAGATCTGAATATTCGAAAAAGTCACGGGCTACCTTTTTGGATATCGTAAATCTACAATTGTTGTTCCTTTAAGATATTTTACGAACCTTTTAATAGAAGAGAAATGATGTTCTTTTGGACAAAATTGATATCGAGCACATAAACATACACTAAAAATTATAGGGTTAAATATGTTTTTGATCCTTATAAATATCTCACATTTCATTTTTAGTTTTTATAAAAAAAGGACATATTTTGGTCCCTACAAAAATTTTATGCATGCACTTTTAGTCTTTGCTATTTTATAAATTCTAAAAAACTATTTAATTACCCCTAAACTTTTAAATTTTTGAATAATTTTTTTCATACGTGTTCAGATTACTATAAAATGTTTCTTTACCAAATTATATAATTTTTTAAAATGAGAAGAATTAAATATAACATTTTTAAATTTCAAAAGATAATGATAAAAGTAATGAAAATCTTGTCTTATAAATCAAATTTTGAGTTCCTTTTTTTCCGAGGAAATTTTTATAGCGTTATAAACATATATGCAAAATAATCATTCAAAAATATATATTGGTTTAAAAGTAGGTACTAAAACTACATCCATAATTATTTTGTAAGGATCAAAACACACTATTTTTTTATAGGGACCAAAAACAAAATTTAGAATTTTATAGGGAACAAAAACATATTTAACCCAAAATTATGTATGGATAACTAACAATTAGACAAAGTAATGAATCGATCATATCTCGATATTTTGTAATGCCAATTGGAGTACCAAATTCATCTTGATTAACATGTGTGCTTGAACTCATTAGAGTGGAAATTTCTTTGCATTTGTCCATGTCAAACTTCTTTAAAATTTATGTGCAATACTTGGATTGTTTTATGAATATGCCATTCTTTACATGTTTGATTTGTAAACTAAAGAAGTAATTAAGTTTATCCATCATGGACATTTCAAACTCTCATTACATCATGCTTAAATTTTTTTCACATAAGAGTTCATTTGTGGAGCCGAAGATAATATCATTGACATAGATTTGTGCCAATAAAATGTGATTATTAATCTTCTTAATGAATAACATTGTATCCACCTTTCCTTGTTGAACCCTCTTTCATATAGGAAGTTGCTTAATCTATCATACAATTCCGTTAGTGCTTGCTTCAAGCCGTAAAAAGACTTTTTTTTTTTAATTTGTACACATGAGAAGGATTCTTGAAGTCTTTAAAGTCTGGTGGTTGACTTACATAGACTTCTTTATGAATATATCCATTCAAGAATGACTTTTGATGTCCTTCCAAAATAAATGAAAATTCAAAGAATATAATTATGCAAGAAGTTTAATAGCTTCTAATCTTGCAACAAGTGAAAATGTTTCAACAAAATTAATACATTTTTCTTATTTATAGCCTTATGCTACTAATCTAACATTTTTCTAAAAATTATACTATTTTCATCAAGTTTATTTTTAAATACCCATTTGATACTAGTGATGTGTTTACCATTAGGTCTAGAAACAAGTTCCCAAATTTCATTTCTTTCAAATTTATTCAATTCATCTTGCATAACAATAATCCATTGTTTGTCATCTAAGGTTTTATTGATTTTGAAAGTTTAAATTAGGAAACAAAATCCATGTTTAAGAAATCATTTTTAAGATTGAGCCTAGTAGATACTCCTTTGCTTATATATCCAATTATGTTGTCAATAGGAAGATCTCAACGAGTTTCCCATTCTTGAGGTATATCATTGTGATTTTTCTCTTATTGTATCACTTCATCTTGTTGGCTTGTTTGTTGTTCAACGTGATCACCATTGTTGTTTACATATTTTGGTGTAACATCTTTATCAATATTAATAACTTTATCCTCCTTAGAGGGTTAGATTCATCAAAAGAAACAAGTACAAATTCTTCAACAAGAAGTGTTATTTTGTTAAAGATTTTATATACTTTACTAGAAAGAGAATAGCCAAGAAATTTAACTTCGTCAGATTTTGCATCAAACTTATCGAGATTATCTTTACAAATGTTTAAGACATAACATTTACATCCAAATATGTGTAGATGTACAATATTTGAATTTTTTCCTTTGTAGAGTTCATATGGTGTCTTCTTCAAGATAGGTATAATCGTAACATGATTATTTATATAACATTTCGTGATTACCGCATCTGCCCAAAATTATTTTGATAGATTTATTTCACTTGACATTATTCTTGCAAGTTCCTTTAAAAACCTATTATTGGTCAACTACTATTGGAATTGGGCTCCTTTCCTATGTGGAGAAAGACCTAAATATTATTAGCCCATATGTCTTTTTTATTTAAGTGGAGAGGATCAATTCACAGTAGAGAGAGATAGAAAGAAAATAAGGATTCAAAAGAGAGAAAAGAGGAGAGAAACTCATTCTCATTTTTCTGCAACCAGTCTCACTAAATTAATAATCCCTGAATCGTTAACCGTTTGATCAAGCTCAATTAACAATCCCTGAATCATTAATCGTTTGATTGAGCTCAAATTTGGAGGGTAGGTTTACAACACATGTATCTAAAATTTGACCGTTCGAAATTTCAAAACAATGTCTGAGGTGAGAGTTATTTGCTTCGCACTGGATCCTTATATTTGAAAAAAATTTCAACTTTTTGATTCTTATTTGTAAGCTAGTTTTTTTTTTGTGATTTGCGGTTGTTAGCACTAGTTTGTGAATCACTTTAAGACTCTCTTGTACCATAAATTGATCATAGTGGAGTTATTTCTTTGGTCTGGACTATTTGTGGTTTTTACTCTTATATTCATGAGTTTTTCACGTTCAAATATCAGTATTCTTTTGTACTTTTATTTGATCAATTTGCCGTCTTATATTTGTTGTTGATCCTCAGGGTTCCTACAAGTCTGGGGAATTTTATATCACATGTGTATTGGTTTGTTATTGTGTCTTATTTTCCCATCAGAGTGACATCAGAGCTCTTGGTTAAGGACTATTTTACTTGTTTGAATGATGAATTTAAATACAAAGATGAAGATGATATTGTTGAATGGTTCTAATTACCATTTATGGAAGAGCACGATAAAAGACTTACTATTTGTAAATAAATTGCATTTACCAGTTTTTAGTTCCGTAAAGCCGGATTCTGTGTCTGATGAAGATGAGAGTTTGAACATTAACAAGTATGTGGTTTTATTCAACAATATGTAGAAGATAATATTTATAATCATATTGCTAATGAGACACATACAAAAACTTTGTGGGAGAAGATAAAGTCCTTGTATGTCTTTAAATCATGGAATAATAAATTGTTCTTGATGAATAGCTTCAAAAGTTTGAAGTATAAGAAGGGGACTTCTATTTCAGATCATTTGAGTAAATTTCAAGGGCTTCTTGATCAGATGTTAAAAATGAGTATCAAATTTGATGATGAGCTTTTGAGACTATTTCTATTGCTATATTTACTATAGTCCTAGGAGACGTTTCAGATTTCTATCACAAGTTCTACTCCTAGAGGTGTTGTTTCTTTGGACACGACCAAGGGTGGTCTTCTTAATGAGGAGATGTGAAGAAAGGCACATGATTCTTCATCTCAACCCGAGGTACTTGTCACTGAAAATATGGGGAGAAGTCATAAAAATAAACAAAAAGGTGGTAGAGAGAATAACAGAAGTAAGTCCAAGCCGCGATACAAGAATCTAAAGTGTCATTATTGTCACAAAACATGACACGTACTGAAGTATTTCTATCAGTGGAAAATAGATAACAAAGGCAAGAAGTGTAAGTCTAAACAAAGAGACCATAAAGATCATGATGATCATGTTACTACTGCTACTAGTGATGATCTTGTTATTCTTAGTGATCATGATTCTATTAACCTTGTATTTGACGAGAGTATGTGAATAGATGACAGTGGTGTTACATTCCATGTTACACCATGAAAGGATTTTTTCACATCTTATATTTCTGGTGATTTTGAAGTGTTGAAGATGAATAATGATGATGTATCTAATCATTCAATCAAAAAACATATAAATTATTATCAACCATCTTATAGTCAAATCATTTGATGTCGAATGAGATTGTTTGAAGTAATTTTATTTATATGTAATTGTCTCTATTTTTATATAAACTTTTTAATAAACATGCTTCATGTTGGAAATAATGAATATTTATTTCCATTAAGTTGTTCCAAAATGACAAAGTGAGTGATATAGTTAATTGGCAAATGCTTCAAATAAGTCCCACATTGGAAGTGGAGTAAAATTAAATAGCATTTATAAGACCCTTGGAACAATGTACTTTCCAAAGGAGCCAAAGAGGATAAAGTGCCACATAGTCATATGTGGCGGTCCCAAGCCTTATGTCACTTGTCTCATACAAAACACCCCTCGCCGGTGTCGCCACCGGCGACACCGGATTCGAGGGCGTGGGCGTAGAGGCGCTAGTGGCGGCTTGTAGACGGCACTTGAGCACTTAGGCACGACGCATCGGAGCGACGTATCGGGCTATTCGCGGCGCTAATGAGGCGGCGCCGGTGGCGCTCCGGCCGCCTCCGGCGGGTAGATTCAATTATGTCCAACCACAGTTGGGAACTTGTTGATTTACCAAAGGGATCAAGACCCATTGGATGCAAGTGGGTGTTTTAAAAGAAATATCATAGTGATGGTACATTAAACACTTACAAAGCAAGATTAGTGGCAAAAGAATTTAGACAAAAGGAAGGTATAGATTATTTTGACACTTATGCACCTGTAGCAAGAATAACCACTATAAGGCTGTTATTTGCTTTAGCGTCTTTGAATGATCTGATTGTTCATCAAATGGATGTTAAAACAGCGTTCCTAAACGGAGATCTCGATGAGGAAATCTACATGGAACAACCAGAAGGATACGTCCTTCCTGGAAATGAACAAAAGGTGTGCAAACTTGTCAAATCTCTATATGGCTTAAAACAAGCACCAAAACAATGGCATCAAAAGTTTGACTCTACGATAATGTCAAATGGATTTATTCCTAATTCTTGTGACAAGTGTTTATATACAAAAGTGTATAATAACACTGTAATATTTTTGTGTCTTTATGTTGATGACATGCTAATAATTAGCAATAAACTTGATAGAATTTTAGAAACAAAAAGGTTTCTAACTTCCACCTTCAAGATGAAAGATCTTGGACTTGTTGACACAATTTTAGGAATAAAAGTTAAGCGAAATAGTGGGGGTTATGAACTTAATCAAACACATTATATTGAGAAAATGCTTGATAAGTTCAAACACCTGAAATTCAAGGAAGTAACTACTCCATTTGATCATGTAATCAAACTTGAAAAGAATGATGGAAGAGCAGTGGCTCAATTAGAATATGCAAGTGCGATTGGATGTCTTATGTACTTAATGCAATGTACCAGACCCGATATATCGTTTGCAGTTAGTAAAATGAGTAGATTTACTAGTAATCCAAGTAATGAACATTGGAAGGCAATCACGAGGATATTTGGTTATTTGTTGAAAACCAAAGATCTTGGCCTTCATTATGGTAGGTTTCCTGCTATATTGGAAGGATATACCGATGCGAGTTGGATCTCTAATGTAGGAGATCATAAATCTACAACTGGGTGGATATTTACGCTAGCTGGAGGAGCAATTTCTTGGAAGAGCAAGAAAAAAACATGCATCACTCTTTCGACCATGGAATCAGAGTTCGTGGCTCTCGCTTCTGCTAGTCAAGAAGCAGAGTGGTTCAGGGATCTTCTTTTGGAAGTTCCATTGGCTAAAGACAATGTTTCAAAAGTGATGATACACTGCGATAGTCAGGCCACTTTGGCAAGAGCATTTAGCGAAGTGTATAATGGAAAGTCTAGGTATATAGGACTTAGACATTCGTTCGTGAGAAAACTGATTAAGGATGGAATCATTTCACTCACGTTTATACGAACAAGCTATAATTTGGCTGATCCGTTTACTAAGCCACTGGCCAGAGACTTAGTAAAAACAACCTCGAGAGGTATGGGGTTGAAACTCCTTAAGTAAGAGTTTCGACAATGGCGGCAACCCAATCTTAAGTTAACAGAACATTAACTTTAAGATTTTCAATGGGTAATAACAAGTCGTTGATTTGGATAATTGTCTAACATTTTGTAATTATGTTGACCTTGGAAATGAGGGTTGAGTTTTATTTTAAACTCTTAATGAAGTTCAATACCGAGGGTACGTATCTATTGGAAACAGATACAATATGAATTTCACCTATGTGAATTCTGAGATGGTGCCGTCTCAAAGTGAGAGTTGGAGTTTCTCTCATAAAAAATTCATGAAACAGGATATCACATGGCCATAAATAAGTGCTAAGCGAGTTATGCAGAGGAAGAATCTTTAAGGAGTGTGTGTAAGGTAACACCGGTCTATTCATATGGATTCATGGTTTAAAAGCATTGCTACCTAATATTCCGATTAAACTTTGTGTTATCCTAACTAAGGTTAAGTTTAAAATTGAAAGATACTTAACTGTATTAACACTTCTTATGTCTCATTTCTGGAATTATTATTTTGTCATTATTAGAACAAGTGGGGGATTGTTGGAAATAATGAATATTGATTTCCATTAAGTTGTTCCAAAATGACAAAGTGAGTGATATAGTTAATTGGCAATAAATGCTTCGAATAAGTCCCACATTTGAAGTGGAGTAAAATTAAATAGCATTTATAAGACCCTTGGAACAATGTACTTTCCAAAGGAGTCAAAGAGGATAAAGTGCCACATAGTCATATGTGGTGGTCCCAAGCCTTATGTCACTTGTCTTATACAAAACACCGGTGGCGACACCGGCTCCAGCTCCGGAACCGGATCCAAGGGCGTGGGCGTAGAGGCGCTAGTGGCGGCTTGTAGACAACACTTGAGCACTTAGGCACGACGCATCGGAGCAATCGGGCTATTCGCGGCGTTAATGAGGCGGCGCCGGTGGCGCTTCGGCCGCCTCCGGCGGGCGGACCGGCCTTCGGCCGGGATACTGCGAATTTGTTTTAATTACGCTCCAGATTTTATTCGTTGCCTAGAGTTTGAATTTTGAGTTTGAATTCGAAGTTTATTTGAACCATTGCAAATGCTCATTAGAAAGTGTTGTTTCATGAAGAGTTGCAAACTTCCGAAATGACACATGCATGGCTATAAATATATGCTTGTTACTTCGAAATCACATACTCCAAAAAATCTGATATCCTATTCTATATAATTCCAAACGTTTTCCTTGCATTCGAATCTTCACCAGTCTTGTGCAGTTTCGAGAAAAGGCTGACTTATCCTGGGTATTCAGGTCGTTCCAACTCTAAGACAATTTGAGAGTGTGCTTGAAATACTTTTAAGAAAAATAATTTTGTTCACGATTCAGTCTGAATCCATTCGACCTTGAAGAATTATCTAACACTTCATACAAAAGAATAATTTAGCTCAACATGGTATTTTAGATAATAATTCAGCGGTCTTCTCAAGGGATAGCTTGTCAACAAAGTAATTACTAGAACAAGTCAAATTTATTTATAAATAATAATAATAATAATAATAATAATAATAATAATAATAATAATAATAATAATAATAATAATAATAATAATAATAATAATAATAATAATAATAATAATAATAATAATAATAATAATAATAATAATAATAATAATAATAATAATAATAATAATAATAAAATTTATTTATTTTACATAAATTATGATACATAATTTATTTAAAATTTCAAAATAATATATTTAAAGTTTATAAAATAAATTGAGATATTCCATTTTTAAAGTACCAAAAATGTTTACTTTGCCTTTTTTTTAACCAATATTATTAAGACATCTACTAATATAATCCACATTTCGATATTATAAAATAAGTATAATGCCAAAAAGCATTTTAAAAATATTCTTTTACAAATCATATTCTATTCTATGATCATTATTTCATTTCCTCCACATGCAACAAATCCTAAACATGTAAAGAAAAAAAAACCAATCAATAAAATGTAAACTAAAATTACAAGAAACGACCAAATGAATGATATGTTCTTTAACCATTCATTTTATGTTTATGTTGTAATTAGGGTGGATAAACCATGACCGGATCGAAATGTAGAACTAAATTGAATAGAAATTAAAATAACTAAATTGTTATATTTGAGTACACAAAATAATTTTATAACCAACCTGAAACTAAAATTAAACCAAATTAAAATTGAAACTAAACTCAATTAAAATTGAAAATAAAAAATACTAAAAATATATTTTAAAATTTGTTTAAAATTTAACAAATAGTTTAATGGTTCGGATATCTAATAAATGATTTAGTTTGAGAAAAATACTAAAAATATATTTTAATTTTTTACACTATGCCAAAAAAGACTTTTAGCAGCACTTAAAAGCGCTGTCTAAAGTGGTGCTGCTGTAGGTATAGGCAGCGTTTTTTTAAAGTAAAAAACGTTGCTATAAACTCTCTTTTAGCAACGCTTTTCTAAACAAAACGCTCTCTTCTTCCACCCACACGTGACAAGCTGATAACGCGAAAATGTATGATATAATTGTCATGTTTTTCACCTATTAACGGTATGATTTCACCCCGATTTCGGATGATTCCGCATATTTACTAAGCGTTTTTGCATGTATATGAAGTTCACACTCAAAACAAGCAAGATAGAGAAAACTCACGATCAAAGACACAAAATGGGAGAAAAAGACAGAAAATAGCAGAAAATACAGATTTTGTGAGTGTCACGGTCGTCACACCCTTGTCACGACCGTCACAACACTCACGTTCGTCACACCTGGTCACAAGCGTCATGCATATCACGCTCGTCACATCTCCCTCACGGTTGTCATGCACCCAATAACAGAATAACATTCACATTCTGAACATGCCCACGCAAGCTGCAGAAATATATGAACGTTCCCCTTTATTCTCTGACCCTCAACTCCAGTTCCTCGAGCATTTCCTGGGAGAGTCTCAACTATAAAAGGAGAAGGTCTGGACCAGAATAAGGGGAGCTGCATTGAGGATAACGAAGTGCTGCTGAAATTACCATTGAAGCCGTTTTAAGTTTTAGCATTATTTCATGTTTCCTTTCCTTTCCTTTATTTCCATTGTGCTACTTTATTTCCTTCCGACACATTTACTTCTCGCCAAGGTAGAATCCTATTGACATTGTGGAGGACTACCCAAGGATCCGAGAACAGTATTACCTTCAGGTTTTTATTTATTGAATCGTTATTTCATTTCCGTTATAATGCATGTTTATTTAATTTGCTGCCTTCATTTAATTGCGATTGTTCTAAGCACCATGTCTAGCTAAACCGCACCCATCGGTATGTAATAAACTAGTGGGACAGGATTCAATAACACCCGGTGCTTTTTCCTTTTTACAAACACTTTTTTGGCCGTGGTTTTTAATTTAATTTCCTAAACAAACCTTCGTCGTGAAAGCGAGAAATTGTTTACAGTAGTTTTGCCATGAGAGTGGGAAATTCATTAAGGTGCGAACCGGCACGTGAAAGCGTGGGGTTCGAACCGGATAGTAAAAACTAGGCATTTATTTTAAATACAGCGAAAGCGCTTTAAAAGAAATCAGAACTTAGTCGTTTTCAAAAAGTGACTTTAACCCCGAATGGGACAGTGAAAGCATATATTCCGCCTTAGAGTTACGACTAGAGTCAACAACCAACATGAGACAAAAGTATTACATACAAATGTATTACATACAAAGTATTACATACAAATGTCCCTTATTAGTATTCTTAAACCTTATAAACTATCCTTAAATTAGCCTTTACTTTTGCATTTAATTCCTTAAAACCTTATACCGACTTAGCTAAACATAGTAACACCCGATAACACTAGATTGATTACGAGTCCCTGTGGGATCGATATCTTTATTACTACGCGATAGACTGTGCACTTGCAGTCAGTTCAGTTAGACTTAGAAAGTTGTGATCACAAGCGTATGAGCAAAAGGCTTGCCAAAACTTAGTACTCACATCTTTCACCTTTTCAAAAATTTGTTCACCTGTCAATGTAGGTGGAGCTCTACCTTATTATGAATTTCCATTGAATGCTTTTCTCCATCCACGGTAGTGATGATTAGAATTTAAGAATCTATGATGACCAAGAAAGACATTCTTCTGACCAAATTTCAATCGCGTCCAATCTGTGTTTTCTTCACAGATAGGAAACACTCATTGACCTTTAATGCTATACCCCGATAGATTTCCGTATGCTGGAAAATCATTAATTGTGACAAACAACATCGCCCTAAAATTGAAACTTTCTTTCCTATATCCATGATAAACCTCCACACCATTCTCCCACAAACTCTTTAAGTCTTCGATTAAAGGTGTCAAGTATACGTCTATATCATTCCCTGGCTGTTTAGGACCAGAAACTAACATAGATAACATCATGTAATTACGCTTCATACATAGCCATGGAGGTAGGTTATAAATCATAATAATCATAGGCCATGTGGAATATGATATACTTTTCAGACCATTCGCGTTCATTCCATCAGTAGATAATGCCAAGTGAAGGTTTCTCGCTTCTTTTTCAAAATCAGGATACTCATTATCAATTTTCATCCACTGTGGTGAATCTGTCGGATGTCGATACTTTCCATCTATAATTCTATCATTTTCATGCCAAGTCGTGTTTTGCATCTGTTTCACTATGAAAAATGCGTCTAAATCTCGAAATTATAGGAAAATACCATAACACTTTTGTTGGGGATAACTTTTTCTTATACCGAGATACACTGCATTTAGGACACTCGTTTAATGATGCATATTAATTTCGAAACAAAATGCAATCATTTGGAAAAGCATGTATCTTATCATAACTCATGTCAATAGAGCACAACATTTTTTGGCTTCATAGGTTTGATTGGGAAGAACATTATCCTCCGGAAGCATCTCTTTCATGAGCGCAAATAACTCTGTGAAACTTTTACCCGACCATCCATTGCACGCCTTTAAGTTGTACAACTTTAATACCTCAGACAATCTTGTGAAAGTAGTGCAACCTTCATACAATGGTTTCTCTACATCGCTTACCCACCTCTCAAACATTTTGGGACAATCTTGAAGATCTTCTTCAAGTGCTTATGCAATCTTTTCGACTCGATCATAGTCGTATGTATCTGTGCCATTGTCGTTTGAAGCATAGGTCGTAGTATCCCCCGATTCAACATTCTTGTTACTTATCTCACCATGTAATGTCCAACATGTATAACTTCGATCAACTCCATGCCTCTTTAAATGCAATTACAACTGAACCGCGTCAATCCGACGCCCATAACAGCAACCTAAGCAAGGACATGTGGTCCTACTCTTTTTATAATCGATTGGAATACATCCATTTTTCATCCATACTAATTAAGTAGGCTAAACTAAACTAAGTAATTTAAACAACAACAGTGATTACTTGTAGCAATTGTAGAGAAGTCAGCAACTTCTAGAACTACACAGTAAGATTCTTGAAAACGATCACAATCTTACTCTTCACAAGTAACCCCTATAAAAAATTAACATACAAAATTAATTCATGTTTTCATCAACAACATCAACATCAACATTAACAACATTCTTGCTACTTGTATAATTACGAATATTAGATAGATTGGTTAAGAATGACAATAATAAAGAAATACAAGATAAAATAAAAATGGATGATACTATAGCCAAACTAAAAATACTGGGAAATTCTTAAACATAAATATAGAACAATAGAACAATGAAATTGTTTAAAGATTTTAGAAATAATGAGTTTCAAACAAATATTAAAGCATGTAGTTTGTATAGCTATTTATTAACAGAGAAACATACATTAAGAACATATTGTTATTGCAAAATATCAAAAAGACAGTGATCATCTATGAAATTAAATTGAAATTCATAAAACAAAAAAGATTCGTAACAAACAATCTCATGAAAGGGAATATTCAGAATTTGCAGCAAATGTCAAACAGAAGTTGAAAGTATTGAAATAGATAAACTTACTTGCTATCTATTGAATCAAAGTTCTAGAAAAACATACAGCAGAATAACAAAATACAGCAGCAGAATAACAAAGTTCTTTGAATAACACAGCAAACATGCAAAAATACAATAATAGAATAATCCTAATTTTCTCCAATGAAATTTCTTTGAATCAAAGTTCTAAAAAAACATACAACAGAATAACAAAAATATATCCAAAAAATAAATTTTTTTACCTTGATAACTGGTTGACGGAGGAATGCGCAGTCAGACGGAGGGAGACGCGATCAGACAAATGGACGGAGAGAGTACGATGGAGGCAGTATGGTGGTCGGAGAGACGGACAAAGGGAGTAGGGTTTTGTGTTGAGAGAGGAAAAGAATACGTACATGCACAAGAGTGAGAAAGAAAGAAGTATTGTGTTTGAAATGAAAATACTATTTTATCTAATTTTTAATCTAATTTAATCTATTTAATCTAATTTAATCTAATTTTTAATCTAACTATTAATAAAATTCTAATTTACATTCTAATCCTACTTAATTAAAAAATACGTACATACTATCTAATTTACATTCTAATTTTTACATTCTAATTTACGAGAGTGAGAAAGAATACGTACATGCACGAGAGTGAGAAAGAATACGTACATGCTATCTATTTAATCTAATTTTTAATCTAACTATTAATAAAATTCTAATTTACATTCTAATCCTACTTAATTAAAAAAAATCCAATTCTAAAATCTAATTAAAACTATTTTCAAATATAATTCTATTCTAAATCAAATCTAATTAATAATTAAACTTAAATCTATTTTAAATTAAGTTCTAATTCTAAAATAAAAAAAAAGTTAATCTAACCTAATTCTAAATAATCAAAATTAAAAATCTATTCTAATAAAAAAACAAATTCTATTCTATTAATTAAACTAATTCCAATTTTAAAAAAAAAACTAATAAAAATCCTATAAAAATTCTAATTAAACATTCTATTTCTAAATGCAATAAAAATTCTAAATTCTAAATAAAAAATCTATGTTCTAATTTCTAAATAAAATCTAAATAAAGTTCTAATTAAAAACTATTAACAAGCAAACTAAAAATGGAATTAATAATTACAAAAAATAACATCCTTAGGTCACGTGTCACACCCTCATTGGCCAAAATAATAGAGATTCAGAAAACGCCCAATCGTGGATGGATACATGTCTAAATGGCATGAAATTAAGCGGGCAATGCAAAATTAAAAATAGAATCGAAAAAACGAAAATATTAAAAAAAGGAGGACAAATTTAGGGTGTGACAGATGCCCCTATCTAATCGGCTTAAACCTAGTAAGACGAAATGCTATAACATTCATTCTTTCGAGGTAGAAGATGATTAGATATAAAAGACCCTGGATTTGTCCGAAAAAGAAGAAAAAAGTTTGAGAAGTGAAATACTAGATAACAGAGAAAACATGACACCAAAAGGATGATAAACCTTCATGAGGAATGCCCATGGTCTTGAATGATATGCCCCTGTCCGGGCTAATAGTTACTTTGAAGCTCTTGAATTTGTCCAACAAAAAGTTTCACAACTTCATGGGAGACACCCACGATCTTGAATGACATGCCCCTGGCTGGGCTGGATATCATCTTAAACATTGATCAACCCTAAGGTTGAGGTAACCTCATGGGGAAAACCCGCGGTTTTGAAGAATAATGCCCCTGACTGAGCTGCATATGGCCTTGGAAATCTCGAAATTGATCTTGGACCTGAGCTCGCATATGCTATTGTTTGATGATAATGATGTTCTATAACAAATGTAAATGCAAATGCAAATGATACAAGATGATTATATGATTCAGGTATGCATATGATACAAGATGATTATAAAGTTGAATGCGATGCGTATGATGCATATGATAACAAATGGGTAATTAAAAATGCAGGTGCCGACATGGCGGACTTTGGTAATTGCCAATGCGGATTGGACTTTGAGTGGGAAGTACCAGACGAGGACTAGTATTCGAAGAGTGGACTACCAGGCAAGAACTGGTGGAGAAATGTTAAATTGTAAGACGAGAACTGACTTCTATACGGGTGTCAGACGGGAACTGACTTTGGGGTTTTCCAGACGAGAACTGGACTTTGAAATGAGGTTTACTAGACAAGAACTGGTTAAACGGTTAGCCAAAGAAAGGGTGACCAGACAAGAACTAGTTAAGAAGCTGGCATGTACCAGACTGGAACTGGTATTTGATGAAGGATTGACCAGATGAGAGCTGGTTTGAAGGTTTTCCAGACAAGAACTGGACTTTGGAAGTGTTACTGGTTATAAAGTTCTAACAGGTAACAGGTTATGGGGAATGAAACCCAATGACAGAAAAGCCTTTTCAGAAGGTTAGGGTTATTGGGTGAGATGACAGTATGATTCCCCGACACTCGTCTTGAACTCAACAGTTGCTGACGGAAATGAACTTGCTTGAGTAGCTTGCCATGAGACGACCTCGAGATGGCTTGCCCCAGAATTTATACCACGAAGGAATTCATCCTTGTTTATCCGACTCTCCTGGTGGTTGGATTCAATATACTCTTGAAGTAGCTTGCCCCCGAAAGAGCGTTGAAGTGACTTAACTTGTCTTGAATGAATATTAGAGGGATATGTCCTCAAATCAAAGAAATTATGGGTGGCCTACCCTTGATTGGTATGATTCACTTTTGATCAACCATTTCTTGAATGATTCGCCCCATAATCAAATGACGCTTGGGGATTTTCCTTAGACTAACTAATTCCATACTCACCGGATGTCAATGACCCAGATCCATAGGGCTACAAAGTATATTCGATTTTGATCCAAACTTCCGAATGATCCAGTCCTGTTTGATTGCTCCCTGCTGGAATTTCCTCGATGCCAACTACTGACTTGCAATTAAAATTTTTTGTTCACGAATGGTGATCTTTATGCAAAGTTCATGCAAGTTTTGAAAAGTGTTGTTCATTAGTGTCGTGATAGTGAGACGAATGACCGTTAGTCCAAACGTTGTGCTAACTTGATTGGCGTGAAAGATATATCAAAGATAATGACACCAATGCTGATAATTAGCAAATATGTGGGGAGTCAGTTTACGCAACCTTGCAATAGTATGCTCTCATAATAAACTTCGCCTCAATTAGGTCTTTCGAGGGTTGTAACATGGTCTGGCTCACGGTTATAGAACAAAGGATATCAGGCTCAAAGTATGATTTGTACCCATCCTTTCTTTTCGATGATCTTCATACCTACGTTCAATTAATTCTGCATTTACGGACTTGACGGTGTAAGCTTGATGACTCAAGGTGTGTTTGAAATGGCAGCCACCTTATTTTTCTTTTGATGGATGTTAGTGACCCTTCCTGATTTGATATGGCGATCACTGAATCTTATTCTATTTTTTATGAGGTTTGAGGACCTCTTTTGATTTTGTTTTCGATCCGTAACTTTTGCATGGACTGATTTTGCTTGTCAGATCCATCAGGATAGCCCTGATTTATGCCTAAGTCCCCAACTGAGTCGCCAACTGTTGCTACTCGAAAAATGCAACGACGGGGAGGCGAGAAAGAAAGACAGAAGAGTCACCGCCAAACTTTATTTATCCCATGAGGGGAAAGGAAAATATTGATAAAACCTTAAGAAAAGAACGGATAAGATGGTCTCGCAACCACAGAATGGGTTCAGAAGCCGGTTATGCAAAGGGAAGGTATTAGCACCCCTCGCATCTATCGTACTCGATGAGAACCATTTGTTTGTCGACATGTGAAGATATTTTCTAAATGTTATTTGCTTAAAAAGAATTTTCCAAGAGAGGTTAGAAACAGGGGAAATGGGAGATTATGGGGAAAAGAGAGACTCGGTAGGACTTCGCGGTCCTAGGCTTACATATTCTCAACTTATATGAGAAAGTCAGAGTCAACGTAGTTCAGGGAACTACAGGTAGAAAGATGGGAACATACTCGGCAAGGATTGTGGCCATTGTGCCTACTTATCTTTACTTAACATAAGTAAAGAATCAGAGCAGCCGTAGTTCGGCCTACGGTTTGCTGGGAAATTCTGGTAGACGATGTTAGCGTACACATTCTAACATATTAGGTGTATTGATGCTCGCTCGTTGGAGACTTAGGCATTACTTGTTTGCGGTAGAACGGACGTAGCATGTCCTTATGGGGGAAAGGGTGAAAAAGAAAGAAGAATGCTCACCAAGACATCGCCGTCTCACCTACGTATTCTCTATACTCCAAAATCATCAAACACCTTCATTATCTTCAAACAACCATTTCCGAAAACCCTCACTCAACCTCCAAATGAAGCCCAACCGCACCACCACAAACTCCACCTCAAACCCATTTTTCTCCAACTGTAAACAACCCATTCCGTCACTACCCACTCTATATGTGAAACCAGCCGTGAACTATTAACGCCTTTTTCCACGTAAAACTCAAAATTGTCATGGTTGAGAAACAAATTCGAACCATTCTAACGAGAGATTGAGTGGGAAAAGAATGAGCTTGAAACTGTGCAAAGAAATTCGTATTGCGTGCCTTCTCTTTGATCCTGTCCGGTCCGTTTTCTTCCTTGCGTTTTAACATCTGGAATTTAGGTGAATTTTTCACAGTTATGCAGCAAGTTGTGGTGGATCCTTTGTTATCTCCGTTTTTAAAGTTTTATATATATTCTTCTAATTTCATTCCTTAGATTTTTAATATCTTTTCTAAAGATTAGATTTTAATGTTTTTATTTTTATCGAGGATTTATTTTCATATTTCCTCGTTTTGGTCGATGACAAGACCTCCAAGTCGTTATACGTCAAATTATTGATGGAAACGACAAGTCCGAGACCATTTTTCTTTACGACTTTTCATCTTCGATTTTTATTCATTTTATCTTTCTTTTCGGTCGATGACGAGACTTTCGTAAATCGTTACTAGTCAATCTATTGATAAATAATGTTGGATCCGAGACCACCTTCTTCCTCTCCTCATTCCTTCTTCATTTCGATCTTTATTCAACTTTCTCGATCTATGATGTCTTTCTATTCGTAAGCGCCGTTTATCGAAGTCGATAACCTTCCTGATTTCAAATCTATGAAAAATGACCATTTGGATCATTTCCTTTACTTTGGAATCGCGATAGGCTACCTTCGATTAATCGACATAATGTTTGCGATTAAGACGAGATCCCACTTTTTTTTCGGTCTGTGCGACACGATTAAATCGGAGAACGATCTTCAATATCATTTCTCTATCTTGTCTTTTGCACGGATATCAATCTATGCGACCTCCTATAGTCCGACTTCCATCATAAGTCGAGCTACGACGATTTAGCATTACATCCTGTCCCGATTCAATTCATTAACAAACTAACCACTAACTTTAATTTCCGTCAAATATTAATTGTTTTAAATTCAATCATAATATTCTTGTATATATATTGTGTTAACTTGTATATTGTTCATATCTTGTAATTATTAAAATTGACCTGTACATTCTTTCAAAACACCTAATAAATATCGAAACCATAAAATCCTAATTAGTGGACTGTTGGTTATATATCCTATATATTATCTATATCCTGTATATATTTGTATTCACCTCCTATCTCATTGTTATCTTTCCACTTCTTCTTTTACAACTTTTTCTCTTAAAACCTCGGTCCCGTGCCGAGTGCATTTTCAAAAAACTCTTTTCTCAATAAAACTCGAATGGTCGTGGAATGGTTAGGCGTAGGCCTTCTCCTATCCCGAGTGCTGGACATTACCGTAGGGTTCAATGTCTCAAAGCACTTACCATTTGAAATCAAAACACTTTTTAAAAAGAGAATGAAGTTTTCTTTGTATTGAACTAAAGAGAGAGGATTGAGTGTAGACTTCTTCCTCTCCGAGTGTTAGGATACTCACTTTAGAGTGTGTGGTCTCGATACTCGTCTTTCAATACAATGACGTGATTATGTTGACCACCTTAACTTTTCAAAACTCCTTTTCAAAACCTTTTTACTCAAGTCTAAAAACCTTGGTCCCGTGCCGAGTACATTTTCGAAACTCTTTTCATAATAAAACTTGAATGGTCGTGGAGTGGTTAGGCGTATGCCTTTTCCTATCCCAAGTGCTTGACATTACCGTTAGAGTTCACTGTCGCGAATCACTTACCATTCGAGACCAAAAACACCTTTAATAAGAGAATGAAGTTCTCTTTGTGTTGAATTAATGAGAGAGGATTGAATATAGACTTCTTCCTCTCCGAGTTTCAGGATACTCACTGTAGAGTGTGTGGTCTCGATACTCATTTTTCAATATGATGACACGCTTGTATTCGCCACACCATTTTCATAACAAAACTTTGAGATAAATAATTGGGTACTACCCATAAGGGGTTACTATCCGAGGACCTATTTCACCCCTAAAAAAAACTCCCACAAATCAAATGTGACACCTTGCCTGGATAGACGAAAACTATCTTTTCAAAAAGGATATGTTACTTCCGTTCTACCGCAAACAGGTAACGCTTAAGTCTCCAACGAGCGAGCAACAATACACCTAAACTTCTAGAATGCGCACGATAGCATCATCCACTAAAAACACTGGTTAACCGTATCTTGAACTACGTTGCTCTAATTTCTCATATCTGTTGAGAATACGTAGGTACAAGATGGCGATGTCTTGGCGAGCACTCTTCTTTCTTTTCCACCCTTTCCCCTAGAAGGACATGCTACGTCCGTTCTACTGCAAACAGGTAACACCTAAGTCTCCAACGAGCGAGTATCAATACGACTAAACTGCTAGAATGCATACGCTAGCATCGTCTACTAGAATTTCCCAGCAAACCGTAGGCCGAACTACGGCTGCTCTGATTCTTTACTTCTGTTGAGTAAAGATACGTAGGCACAAGGGCCACAATCCTTATCGAGCATGTTCCCATCTTTCTACCCGTAGTTCCCCAAACTACGTTGACTCTGACTTTCTCATATCTGTTGAGAATACGTAGGTCTAGGACCGCGAAGTCCTACTGAGTCTCTCTTTTCCCCGTTATCTCCCCTTTCCCATGTTTCTAACCTCTCTTGGAACATTATTTTTAAGCAAATAACATTTAGCAAATATCTTCACACGTCGACAAACAAATGGTTCCCATCGAGTACGATGGATGCGAGGGGTGATAATACCTTCCCTTTGCATAATCGACTTCCAAACCCATTATGTGGTCGTGAGACTATCTTATCTGTTCTTTTCTTAAGGTTTTCTCGATATTTTCCTTTCCCCTCATGGGATAAATAAAGTTAGGTGGTGACTCTTCTGTCTTTCTTTCTCGCCTCCCCGTCGTTGCATTTTTCGAGTAGTGACACCTAGTAACAGGTAATATGTAGCATTTGTCTCTCCTTTGGTTAGTTACCATTGTTTTCCACCTAGTAACCGGTAGTTGTAATCTTTCCTTTTAGTAATATTCATTTTCCTACCCAGTAACAGGTAGTTGATATTTTGTTTATCCTATCCAGTAATCGATAGTTGGTAATCTTTTTCTTTAGGTTTATTACTCTCGTTAAACTACTCAGTAACCAATACTTAACAATATTTCTTTTCCTACCCAATAATAGGTAGTTGATTATCTCTCGACGAGTTGATTACTTTTTACTCAGTAACTGGTAATAAGTTATATGTCTCTTTGTTTTTCTACCCAGTAACCGGTAGATGATAATTCTTTTGTGTTTATTGCCCTTATTTTCTACTCAGTAACCAATAGAAAGTATTTTATCTCTTCTCTTCGGTTTGAGTATCTTCGCCCAGTAACTGATAGTTGGTATCTCTCCTCCGGTTGAGTTGATTCCTTTCCTTTATTAGAATAGAATCTTACTCTTTTTTTTCCCTTGCGGAGTCTCTTTTCCTTTCTTTTGTTCTCCATCAGTTTACTTGTGGCTTGTTTTCCCTACAGAGGTCTTGTGTTTTCATACCATTATCATAATCATATCATTTTGTGGCCTCTTAGGTCCAAAAATTAGGTTTATTATTAAATTTAAGTCTCTTCTATCTGGTTGAGACAAAGATGACAATCGTCATATCTCTGGATAGAAGAAACTTAAATAGGGGTCGTTGTCATACCCTAATTTTTACCCCTAAGATCCCACATATCATTTGCATCTCATTCCAAAAACAAGATCGCAAGCTTTGGTTCTCTTGTTTTCCTCTGTGTGTTTATTCTTAAGAGATCACTTGTCACTCCTATTTTCTTGTTTGTTTGATATTTGTCTATGTTTATGTTTACTAACCATTATTCAAAATCCAAAAAAATGTTTGTTTTTTCTTTAGTAACTTTTTCAGGAAGAATTTAGATCAAGGATATCAAATACCAGTCCCTCAACTCGAATGAATTTAATTTGAACAAAGTCAAAGTTGATCTACAAATAATTCAGAATCATCTGATCAAGGGTTTCCAAGATTCAATTGATAATTATTCAAGAGACTCTATGATTCATGTGTTTATTTCCATGCCTTCTTTGACAAGTAAAAATAATCGAGCCAGAGTCAAGACAGCACATTAAAAAGCATTTTTTTTTCACAATTTTTGCCTGTGGTAATTGATTACCAGTATTAGGGTAATCGATTACCCTGTGCGTTTTTGTGAAAATTTGTCAAATTCAAATTTTGTAGCATTTTGGCACCAAATTCAAATATTTCATCATGAGAATATTCTAGATCACTTCATTTTAATTCCCCTACCTCATCATAATTAATTCCAACCATACACCTTCACTAATCACCATTTAATCTTGATTTTGCCTCCAAATTCAAATTCGAAGCCTAATTTTGGTTCCAAACCAAACTTCAATCCACCAAAATTTCTAAGCCTAAATCCTATAAATAGAGGCCTCATTTCATTCATTTCATAAACTTTTGATAGCCAAATTCACCTTGTCAAATTTCTTCTTGACTCTCAATTTTCTCCAACTACCAAACTCACCAAAGCTCTTTCTTCCTTTGAAAGTTAGTAAGTTCATCATTAGAACTTACTAATATTTGAGCTAAACCTCCATGCATTCACTTTTTCCTCATCAATTTCTGTAGATCATGGCTTTGGAGTGTGGTTTTTGTAGTTGATTTGAAGAATTTTCATATTTAAAGTGGTAAACTCTTGATCTACCATTGTTGTGCTTGATTCATCCTTCACAATATGATCTATTATTGATTCTTGTTGTTTTATCTTTAAATCTTGAAAATTGTGTTCCATTGGTGTTGTTTGATGTTATTTTACTTGAATTTTCGTGCTCAATTGCATCCTTGATCATGAGGTGTTTGAAGAAATGATTGATCAAGTTTTTGCATATTTTCAAGTTGATTTGCTGCTGTTTTAGCAGTGGTAATCGATTACCTGCATTAGGGTAATCAATTACACAATGCCTTTTTTTTGTGCCATTTTTGCTTTGTTTTGGGACTGTTTTGGTTCTTTCTTCTTCTTCCATTTTCCTTTGGTTTTTTCTTTGGAATACACTTTTAAAGGTTATTTTCCTCTTTAAATTCATTGGACTTAGGATGATGAAGTTGGAAATACATTCACTAATTCAAATCTATCTTTAAAGTGAATTGTTCAATTCATTTTAGGTGCTTTGAGTTAATGATATGTTTAGTACTTTAATCCACCAAGATGAGTGGATGAACTTAAAGATGGAATAACCTTGAAATTATAATTCAATTTGGCTTTCCCTTTCCTCTTCTCCTTTTTCTTTTGATCGATGAAAATCTTTGATATCATTGGAACTTATTTCAAGTTCTTAATGAAGATGAGGTCGTTACCAATTTTCTTTTCGTGCAACATTGCTTTTGGAGAATGATCTACAAATCACTTCTCTAACATGTATTAGCACTAACATTTTTATTGACCAGCCTCAGATAGTCGTGGTTTCTACATAAACTCGGTTACGATTGCTTAACATAGTGCTAAATTATCCCTTATCGGAAAGTGATCATCTGTGGCTCAAAAATATGTTTGAAAGTTCAAGTATGGTTGATTATTTGTCTTAGGTCCATCACTTATGAAACTTTTTGTTAGGAGGCTTTGATTTTATCAATCCTCTAATGATTTTTCATTAACTTTGGCTTAAGTGCATGAGTTAACCATCATTGATCATTTGTTCTAACAACTAATCACTAACTCACTAACAATATCATTGTACTAATTTTTGTATGTTTTCTTCTTGCTGCCTATCTCTCTTTTGTTTTTATGCTCCATTATTATCATATCATATCATATTATTGCTTGTGCTTCCGCTCTCTTTTTGTTTTGTCTATTTGGACCATATCTTGTTCAAAACACTATTAAAGGATTAAACCTCTAAGAACTTGGTGCTCTTAATTTTGTTGTTATGCTCATGGATGGACTTAGATGTTGGACTTCTTGGACTATTCTTGGACCCTTGGATTTAGAATTAGGTCTCTTTCCCTACGCTTGGAGTATTATGGATCTTTGCATTTATTTGGCTTGCTTATTTGCTTATGCTCAAGGTGGAAGGAATTCTTATTTGACTTGCTATGAAGTGTGCTACAATTTGGTTAAAACCTTCTTATCTCTAGCTTTTATTTTTCTTTCTAGGGTAGTCACTTCATCTCCTCCCCTTAAATTTTCAAAATCTTTTCTCTTTTTTAAAAACCTTCTTATTTTCAAACTTAAAACCGCTTTCATAATAAAACCTTGACTTTGGTCAAATGATTTTCAAACTTTGTTTTCTTTAATAAATATCAATCAATGTTAATCATACTTTGACTAATTTCAAAAAGATATAAAAAAAACATCTCACCTCATTTAAACTTTTTGTGCCTTTGTGCACTTTTTCTTTTAAAACTTTTCATAAAGTTTAGATATGACTCATTTCTATAGTTGAGATATAATTCTCCTATTCCCCATAGTATTTAAGATGTTGACATTTTCCACTTAGATGTTGAGTGATAGACTTGTGGATGTTAATCCAAGCATGATCCTCCATCTTTAGGTGATGCAAATGTTGTCTTATACTTGTGGGCGACTAGTCGTAGTTTTCTCCTTAAAATGACGACTTGTCCTTACATTTAAAATCAATCATAACAAAAAAATAATTGTTATTTGTACCACGAACTACGGGGTTTTGATCTTATATTACACTTTGTGGGTAGGCATGAGGCGATAAGTTTCTCCAAACACAAAAATCTTTAAAAATAATTCTCTTCTCATATCCCCAATCTCCTTTCAAATAAAACTTTTCAAACCAAAAAGCGTAGATATTTCAAAAGGTTCCTATAGGGTACTATAAACGTTTTGGATGCTAACACCTTCCCTTTGTGTAACCAACCCCTTTACCCATTCTCTGTTTGTTCTTGTCCTATAACTCTTTAAGTTTTGTTTGCTCTTTTTCCTTTCCTTTTGGATAAAATAAAAGTGCGGTGGCAAATCTTGCATTTTTTAGTTAATTTAATCAATAGTTTACACTCACAAATTTCTCTACTACACCCGCGACTGTGCTCTTGCTTGTGGCGACGGCTAGTTTCGAGCAGTTCTGCTCGTCCCAATGGCTAGGGACCAATGCCCAAGCACTGGGGCCACTATAAAAACCCACTCACTTGAGAGGGTCAGGTATTCTAAATCATTCTTAATCACCCTAAGACATACACTTTTTGTACTTGCATTCTCTCCTCCCGATTCTTACTTTAGCATCAGAGTGCCTTGCAGGTACACCCCCTCCCCATCCTTGGAACCCAGCATCACTGACAAAGTCTCTGGCCCACTTCAGGTTCTGATCAGCCGTCAAGATCAGAAGTATTTTTCGTAACTCATTTCTGGTACTACTGGAGGGTTTATCAATTCTATAATATTGTTTTCAGTGAGAATAGTAGATATTGACCTTCCATAAGGAATCTAGGTTTTTTGATTTTGTAGTATTCTCTTTAAACGATTGATAGGACCAGGCTATGATACCAATTGAAGGTTGAGAAACAAAAGAAAAGAGGATTTGAATTGAGTTTCACATTTTGTCCCCTTTTGTTGAATTAGAAGAATAAATATAACAATGACAATAAAAATAAATGACACGATTATTTTTATCTTAGTTCACTGTTAACGAAGTTACTCCAGTCCACCCCTCAAGGTGATTTCTCCTTATCGCAAGGACTTAATCCAATAATCATCAGCAATTACAACCACAATGGATACCTTCCATTGTCTTCTTGAGAATCCTGGCATTCACTCGCCTCTCAAGGAATCAACCTCCAAGCCGTTAGAAACAACCTGGCCCTCTCAAGCATTCTGGTCTTCACTCAACCACTCAAGGAACAACATTCATTAAGATGTTAGAAACACACTTAGTCATCTCAAGCATTCTGGTCTTCACTCGACCACTCAAGAAACAACACCTTTTGCAAGTATTTTCTTGTGCACTAATATGCTTCTTA